>NW_026494114.1:65000-81016 GCF_026875155.1 Cherax quadricarinatus
ATAACACTGGCTTGCTGGCTATAACACTGGCTTGCTAGTTATAACACTGGCTTTCTGGCTATAACACTGTCTTGCTAGTTATAACACTGGCTTGCTGGCTATAACACTGTCTTGCTAGTTATAACACTGGCTTGCTAGTTATAACACTGGCTTGCTACTTATAACACTGGCTTGCTGGCTATAACACTGTCTTGCTAGTTATAACACTGGCTTGCTGGCTATAACACTGTATTGCTAGTTATAACACTGGCTTGCTAGTTATAACACTGGCTTGCTGGCTATAACACTGTCTTGCTAGTTATAACACTGGCTTGCTGGCTATAACACTGTCTTCCTAGTTATAACACTGGCTTGCTAGTTATAACACTGGCTTGCTAGTTATAACACTGGCTTGCTGGCTATAACACTGTCTTGCTAGTTATAACACTGGCTTGCTGGCTATAACACTGTCTTGTTAGTTATAACACTGGCTTGCTAGTTATAACACTGGCTTGCTAGTTATAACACTGGCTTGCTGGCTATAACACTGTCTTGCTAGTTATAACACTGTCTTGCTAGTTATAACACTGGCTTGCTAGTTATAACACTGGCTTGCTTGCTATAACACTGTCTTGCTAGTTATAACACTGGCTTGCTAGTTATAACACTGGCTTGCTAGTTATAACACTGGCTTGCTGGCTATAGCACTGTCTTGCTAGTTATAACACTGTCTTGCTAGTTATAACACTGGCTTGCTAGTTATAACACTGGCTTGCTGGCTATAACAGTCTTGCTAGTTATAACACTGGCTTGCTGCTATAACACTGTCTTGCTAGTATAACACTGTCTTGCTAGTTATAACACTGGCTTGCTAGTATAAACACTGGCTTGCTGGCTATAACAGGCTTACTAGTTATAACACTGGCTTGCTAGTTACAACACCGGCTTGCTAGTTATAATACTGTATTGCTAGTTATAACACTGGCTTGCTAGTTATAACACTGGATTGCTTAGTTACAACACTGGCTTGCTAGTTACAACACTGCTTGCTAGCTATAACACTGTCTTGCTAGTTATAACACTGGCTTGCTAGTTATAACACTGGCTTGCTAGTTATAACACTGGCTTGCTGGCTATAACACTGTCTTGCTAGTTATAACACTGGCTTGCTGGCTATAACACTGTCTTGCTAGTTATAACACTGGCTTGCTAGTTATAACACTGGCTTGCTAGTTATAACACTGGCTTGCAAGTTACAACACTGGTTTGCTAGTTATAACACTGGCTTGCTAGTTATAACACTGACTTGCTGGCTATAACACTGGCTTGCTAGTTATAACACTGGCTTGCTGGCTATAACACTGTCTTGCTAGTTATAACACTGGCTTGCTGGCTATAACACTGTCTTCCTAGTTATAACACTGGCTTGCTAGTTATAACACTGGCTTGCTAGTTATAACACTGGCTTGCTGGCTATAACACTGTCTTGCTAGTTATAACACTGGCTTGCTGGCTATAACACTGTCTTGTTAGTTATAACACTGGCTTGCTAGTTATAACACTGGCTTGCTAGTTATAACACTGGCTTGCTGGCTATAACACTGTCTTGCTAGTTATAACACTGTCTTGCTAGTTATAACACTGGCTTGCTAGTTATAACACTGGCTTGCTTGCTATAACACTGTCTTGCTAGTTATAACACTGGCTTGCTAGTTATAACACTGGCTTGCTAGTTATAACACTGGCTTGCTGGCTATAGCACTGTCTTGCTAGTTATAACACTGTCTTGCTAGTTATAACACTGGCTTGCTAGTTATAACACTGGCTTGCTGGCTATAACAGTCTTGCTAGTTATAACACTGGCTTGCTGGCTATAACACTGTCTTGCTAGTTATAACACTGTCTTGCTAGTTATAACACTGGCTTGCTAGTTATAACACTGGCTTGCTGGCTATAACAGCCTTGCTAGTTATAACACTGGCTTGCTAGTTACAACACCGGCTTGCTAGTTATAATACTGTATTGCTAGTTATAACACTGGCTTGCTAGTTATAACACTGGATTGCTAGTTACAACACTGGCTTGCTAGTTACAACACTGGCTTGCTAGCTATAACACTGTCTTGCTAGTTATAACACTGGCTTGCTAGTTATAACACTGGCTTGCTAGTTATAACACTGGCTTGCTGGCTATAACACTGTCTTGCTAGTTATAACACTGGCTTGCTGGCTATAACACTGTCTTGCTAGTTATAACACTGGCTTGCTAGTTATAACAATGGCTTGCTAGTTATAACACTGGCTTGCAAGTTACAACACTGGTTTGCTAGTTATAACACTGGCTTGCTAGTTATAACACTGACTTGCTGGCTATAACACTGGCTTGCTAGTTATAACACTGGCTTGCTAGTTATAACACTGGCTTGCTGGCTAACACTGTCTTGCTAGTTATAACACTGGCTTGCTAGTTATAACACTGGCTTGCTAGTTATAACACTGGCTTGCTAGTTATAACACTGGCTTGCAAGTTACGACACTGGTTTGCTAGTTATAACACTGGCTTGCTATTTATAACACTGGCTTGCTGGCTATAACACTGTCTTGCTAGTTATAACACTGGCTTGCTAGTTATAACACTGGCTTGCTAGTTATAACACTGGCTTGCTTGATATAACACTGGCTTGCAAGTTACAACACTGGTTTGCTAGTTATAACACTGGCTTGCTAGTTATAACACTGGCTTGCTGGCTATAACACTGGCTTGCTAGTTATAACACTGGCTTGCTAGCTATAACATTGGCTTGCTAGTTATAACACTGGCTTGCTAGTTATAACACTGGCTTGCAAGTTATAACACTGGCTTGCTAGTTATAACACAGGCTTGCTTGTTATAACACTGGCTTGCTGGTTATAACACTTTCTTGCTAGTTATAACACTGGCTTGCTAGTTATAACACTGGCTTGCTAGTTATAACACTGGCTTGTTAGTTATAACACTGGCTTGCTAGTTATAACACTGGCTTGCTGGCTATAACACTGTCTTGCTAGTTATAACACTGGCTTGCTGGCTATAACACTGTCTTGCTAGTTATAACACTGTCTTGCTAGTTATAACACTGGCTTGCTAGTTATAACACTGGCTTGCTGGCTATAACACTGTCTTGCTAGTTTAACACTGGCTTGCTGGCTTATACACTGTCTTGCTAGTTATTAACACTGGCTTGCTGGCTATAACATTGTCTTGCTAGTTATAACACTGGCTTGCTGGCTATAACACTGTCTTGCTAGTTATAACACTGTCTTGCTAGTTATAACACTGGCTTGCTAGTTATAACACTGGCTTGCTAGTTATAACACTGTCTTGCTAGTTACAACACTGGCTTGCTAGTTATAACACTGTCTTGCTAGTTATAACACTGTCTTGCTAGTTACAACACTGGCTTGCTAGTTATAACACTGCCTAGCTAACCAAACCATACCCCCGGCAATCGTGTCATTACGATTTCTTGAGTCACTGCCTAGCTAGTTATAACACTGCTTTGCAAATTATAGCACCGGCTTGCTAGCTATAACACTGGCCTCTTAGTTACAACACTGACTTGCCAGGGGTTTCAATCCTGACCGTAAGCAACACACGCCCTAGTGTTTAGAGGTGAATCACAACTAGGTTTGCATGGGAGTGTGTGCAACAGCCATGGAGGTAAGGTGAAAGAGGTGATAACTCACAACTGTAGGAGGTGCCAGCAGGAAGAGACAGGGAGGCCAGAATGCCAAGACATGTAAAGAGTGCCGACTTGGCACTCTCCAACTGCCTCCATTATCCGGCGATGAGAACGAGTGTACGAGCGTAGGGACACTGCGTTAGCGAAGCGGGAAGGTAAGATAGGTAGTGAAAGGTGGTCAAGGGAGGAGAGAAAGGAGGTGTGAGAGGGAGAGAAAGGAGGCGAGAGGGAGAGAAAGGAGGTGAGAGGGAGAGAAAGGTGTGAGAGGGAGAGAAAGGAGGTGTGAGAGGGAGAGAAAGGAGGTGAGAGGAAGAGAAAGGAGGTGAGAGGGAAGAAAGGTGTGCGAGGGAGAGAAAGGTGCAGAGGGAGAGAAAGAAGGTGAGGGAGAGAAAGATGTGAGAGGAAAGGTGAGAGAGGGAGAGAAAGGGGTGTGAGAGAGAGAGAGAGAGAGAGGTGTGAGAGGGAGAAAAAAAGGGGTGAGGGAGAGAAAGGTGAGAGAGGGAAAGGTGTGAGAGGGAGAGAAAGGTGTGAGAGGGAAAGGTGTGAGAGGGAGAGAAAGGAGGTGAGAGTGAGAGAAAGGGAGAGAGGGAGAGAAAGGTGTGAGATGGAGAGAAAAAGTAAAGAGAGGAAGGAGGGGAGAAAAGGGAGAGAAAGGTGAGAGAGGGAGAGAAAGGTGCGAGAGGGAGAAAAAGTGAGAGAGGGGAAGAAAGGAGGCGAGAGAGGGAGAAAAAGGAGTGAGGGAGAGAAAGGTGAGAGACGAAAAGATGTGAGAGGGAGAGAAAAGAGGTGAGAGAGGGAGACAAAGGAGGGGAGAGAGGGAGAGAAAGGTGAGAGGGAGAGAAAGGTGAAGATGGAAAGAAAGGTGAGAGAGGGAGAGAAAGGTGAAAATGGGAGAGAAAGGTAAGAGAGGAGAGAAAGGAGGTGAGAGAGGGGGGAAAAAGATTGAGGGAGACAAAGGTGAGAGAGGAAAGGTGGAGAGGGAGAGAAAGGAGGTGAGAGAGGGGAAAAAAGGTGAGAGAGAGAGAGAAAGGTTTAGAGAGGGGGACAAAGGAGGTGAGAGAGGGAGAGAAAGGTGAGAGAAAGGTGAGAGAGGGAGAGAAAGAAGGTGAGGAGGGAGAGAAAGGGAGAGTGGGGGAGAAAGGCAGAGAGGGAGAAAGGAGGGGAGGAGGGGGAGAAAGGTGAAGAGAGAGAGAAAGGTGAGAGAGGGAACATAGGAGGTGAGAGAGGGAAGAAAGGTGAGGGAAAGATGAGAGAGGGAGAGAAAGAAGGGGAGAGAGGGAGAAAGGTGAAAGTGGGAGAGAAAGGGGGAGAGAGGGAGAAAGGAGGTGAGAGAGGGACAGAAAGAGGTGAGAGAGGGAAAGAAAGGTGAGAGTGGGAAGAAAGGTGAGGAGGGAGAAAAAGGAGGGGAGAGAGGGGGAGAAAGGAGGTGAGAGAGGGAGAGAAAGGTGTGTGAGTATAAAAATTTTGAGAGAAATGTTAGGTTCTAACTTCCTTTTTTAATTACCAATAGTCAGGGCTTTAATAGCCCCATTTTTTGCCTAATTATTTTCAAACCAGCCAAAACAGCTCTTACATCACAGTCCCTCAAGTAAAACGGGGGGCCAAAAAGGGTTTCCATTACGGCTAACCAAACAAGATAAAATTTTTTTCTATTAAGGGGGAAAGGATATTGAAAATCCCGCATAACCAGTATATCACGCTAGAACACAGCATATCACGCTAGTAACACAGTTACCGCTATAACACAGTAACACTGCTAGGAACACATAAACACTGCAGTAACCAGTAATCACGCAGTAACACGCATAACTGCTAGAACAAAGTAAATCACGCTAAAACACAGTAATCACTGCTATAACACGTAGATCACCTAGTAAACAGTAAATCACGCTATAACCTTTTATATAAATGCTAAAACACATAGATCACTCTAGAAAACAGTATATCACTGCTAGTAACACATACATCACTGCTAGTAGCACAGAAATATCCTGCTAGTAACACAGTACATCACGCCAAAACAAGTATATCACGCTAGAACACAGTACACACCTAGTAACACGTATACACTGCTAGTAAACATACATACGCAAAAAACACAGTAGACCCTGCTAGTAACACAGTAGATCACTGCTAGTAAAAAAGTGACCACTGCTATAACACAGTATATCACGCTAAACATAGTAGATCCTGCTAGTAACAAACACTGCAGTACCAGTACATCACTGCAGAAAACACAGTATATCATTTGGTATAACACAGTACACACTGCTAAACACATTGATCACTGCTAGTAACACAGACATCACTGCTAGAACACATAGACCACTGCTATAACACAGTAAAACCACTGCTAGCAAACACGACAAACGCTAGTAACACGTAGATCACGCTAGTAACACATAATCACTGCTATAACACAGTAATCACTGCTAGTAACACGGGCATCACTGAAAACACAGAAAAACACTGCTAGAAACAAGTAATCACGCAAAACCAGTAATCACTGCAGAAACACATATATCACGCTATAACACAGGACATCACGCAAAAACACATAATCCTGCTAAAACACATACATCCCTATAACACAGTACATCACTGCTGTAACACGTACATCACGCTAAACAGAACATCACTGTTATAACTTTTATCACTGCTAGTAACACTTTCTCACTGCAGTAACATTCATCACTGCAGAACACAGTACATCACTGTAGTAACACATACATCACTGCAGTAACACAGTCATCCTGTTATAACACATTCATCACTCCTGTAACAAAGTTCATCACTGCTAAAACCAAACCACTAATAACACAGTACATCACGTTAGTAACAGTTCATCACGCTATAAACAGTTCATCACTAGTAACACAAGACACGCTAGAAAACCATAGATCACGCTATTAACACAGTAGAAACTGCAGTAACACAGTAATCACTGCTAGAAACACAGAAGTAACTGCTAGTAACACAGTAGATCACTGCAAGTAAAACCCAGTAATCACTGCTAAAACACAGTAGTAACTGCTAGTAACAAAGTAACCACCAGTAACACGTATACACTGCTAGTAACATAGTAGATCACGCTAAAAACAAGTATACACGCTAGTAACACATACATCACTGCTAGAACACAGTATATCACTGCAGAAAACACATACATCACTGCTAGTAACACAGTAAATCACTGCTAGTAACACAGAGATCACCTGCTATAACACAGTAACCACTGCAGTAACACAGATCACTGCAAGTAACACAGTACAAACTGCAGAACACAGTAATCACTGCTAAAACACAATCACTGCTAAAAACACAGTACACACTGCAGTAACACGGGAACACTCTTTAAACACAGTATACACTCAGTAACACATACATCACTGCTAGTAACACAGTAGATAAACTGCTAAACACAGAAATCACTGCAGAAAACACGGGACATCACTGCAGTAAAACATAATCACTGCTATAACACATACATCACGCTATAACACAGTACACACTGCTTTTAACACAGTTCATCAATGTTTGAACACATTTCATCCTACTATTAACACAATCATCACTACATTAACACAATACACACTGCATCACAGTAATCACTGCAGTAAACTTTTCACATTCACATTTCAAAGTCTTTTCTTGGTCATTGGTCGCTACAAACATAAACCAAACATTTCCCCTTTTCGGGCGGGACACTTCCATGAAACTTTTAAAGGGTATTCAAAAACGCCAACACCACTAAACCTACATCAAACTTAAATATTCACAACGCCAACACCACTAAACCTACATCAAACTTAAGGTATTCACAACGCCAACACCACTAAACCTACATCAAACTTAAGGTATTCACAACGCCAACACCACTAAACCTACATCAAACAAAGTATTCACAACGCCAACACCACAAACCTACATCAAACAAAGGGAATTCACAACGCCAACACCACAAACTACATCAAACAAAGGGTTTTCACAACGCCAACACCATAAACCTACAAAAACTTAAAGTATCACAACGCCAACACCACAAAAACCACTCAAACTTAAGGTTTCACAACGCCAACACCACTAAACCTACATCAAACTTAAGGTTTCAAAACCCCAAACACCACAAACTACATCAAACTTAGGTTTTCACAATCCAACACCACTAAACCTACATCAAACTTAAGGTTTTCACAACGCCAACACATAAACCTACATCAAATTTAAAGGGTTTTTCACAAGCCAACACAACTAAACCTACATCAAACAAAGGGTATTCCAACCCAACCCACAAAACCCTACATCAAACTAAGGTATTCAAAAAAACGCCAACACCATAAACCTACATCAACTTGGAATCACAATGCCAACCCACTAAACCTACACAAATTTAAGGTATTCCAAAAACCCAACACCCAAACCAATCAAACTTAAGGTATTCACAACGCCAAAAATGGATCGCATCACAGAAATAATCCATAACTTTTAAAAGTGAATACTTAAATTTTTTACCACGCAAAAGAATCACAATCTTCCCTAAGTAAATACCCCACAATATCTCCCTGTTGAAGGGGCTTCCCAAAGGGTACCCCCGGGGGAATACTAAACAGAAAAACAAAGTACTCGCACGTCCAGGGTATTCACAGTGGGGGTTTTTGAAATTTGAAGGCGATCTAAAGGGCTTCTCAATTAATGAAGGGAAAACCTTAAAGGAACTGTTTAAATTTAAAAGGGCCCCCTTTCAGAGATACCTATAGGGGTTTCCCCAAAAAGGGAAACTGCTAAAGCTTGCCCTTAATGATCCTGGGGAAGGCTTCCCCTTTTAAAGGGACCTATTTCGAACCCCTTTCGGAGAAGAGAAGAGAGAGAGAGAAGAGAGGAGGAGAGAGAGAGAGAGAGAGAGGAGAGAGAGAGAAGAAGAGAGAGAGAGGAAAAAGAGAGAGAGAGAGAGAGAGAAGAGAGAGAGAAGAGAGAAAAGAGAGAGAGAAGAGAGAAAAGAGAAAATAAGAAAAATTTAAATTAAAAAAATATTTCCCAAGCACTACTCTAAAGGAGCCCAGGGATTTCAGTACCTTTTATTTAAATAAACATACTAAAAAAATATATATGTAAATTTCGGGGAGCGGATGACCAAAAAATTCCGGAATTGCATCAGTAGTTTAGAGGTGAATTGCCCTCAAAAAAAAGGGGATATTCAACTGTAATTTTTTACGTGGCGAATCATTTGTTTTGGGGGGGCCCATGACACAACATAATATCAACAAGCCAGGGGGGGGTCATCTAGGGTTGGTGAGGCGGGGGCTTCCGCAGCCACAGAGCTGCTTTTCCTTCACCCTACCTGGACACCATACTCCTTCGTTTACGGTTTTCGTGTCATCTCAGCTAAAGGCACAAATGACGGGAAGGGGATGCGGTCTAAAATCGAAACCAGCCTTCCACGGGGATACAGAGCGGGGCACTTGATGCTGTATCTTGACAGCACATCCCCCCCCAACAACATTTTCTACAACATTGTTTTCAACCACGAAACACTTTTAATCATACGCACTGGGGACAGTCTTGTCCTTTACTCACCCCGGGGAACTCGTGAAAGACATACAAAATTTAGTCTTGGGAAAATACTCCTTGTGGGGATTAGTCTTCTGGGCGTGGAGCTGCATTTTGCATAACAACACACAGAGTTCTCAGACAATATTTGGCCCCCTCAACATTACTGCCGGGAAAATTTCGGGTAATATGAAAGGGAAAGTACGGAACCCAGGGACAACATCAATTCAAATAATTTCCGATGCGGTAAACTATATTCAAATCTTTTCAATTTTACTAGCCTTTCCCAGTGGGGGAGCAACACTCGCGATCCCTGCAGCTTTAAATATTCCCCCTTGTTTCAACGGTAGCTCTTGGGAACAATACACGAGATTTTACTTACACCTTCCGGGCTTGATCTCTTACTGTTTTATAATATTGTTAAGTTCTGTTGTGGGCCCTAAAAAGGTACGTGTGCAAAATTTTAGGGGTTTTTCCCTCCCCCATCCCAAAAGGGACATCCCAAAACACCAGTCCCTCCCCTTTTGTTATTTTGTAATGGCCAAAAACGTCGAGAGGCTGTCCAGTGCATAAGGATATGAACCGGGCAACAAATCATCCTCTTCGGGGAACAAAAAATACTTCCCCTCTTTTACACGCGAGCCACAGACTCTCCCACTTTACCCCTTTTCCGGGATTACCCTCGCTTCAATTCAATACGTTCATCTCGTCGGCTGTTCAGAGACAATTTGCACACTAAACAAATGATATTCATCTCGGGACCTTACGGAGCCTAGCGAAATCTTTCCACCAGCATCATTTACACCTACTGCCTCCGTGCCCCCCATTTCTAAAGAAACCATTCGGGTGCATCATCCCCAAACCCACACCATCATCGCCCCCTACAGAAGGGATACCCGATTCAAAAGAAGTTTGGGAAACCGTCTCGGGGGAATGTCGCCCCATCGCTGACGGAGCCTGAAAACCAAGACCCCCCCCCCCTCCACTGCCCAACCCACACCCCCCGCCAGGATGCCCCTTTTCCTCCCCTCCCATGTCCACACACATTTTTTTCCTTTCCACTTAAACTACTGCACTCCTAAAACCACAATTCACGCCAACACGGACTACAACTATTCCTCAAAAGTTCAAACCCTCCTTGCGGGGAGATTGGGCCCTACTTTTCATGGGTTTACCTGCCTTAAAAGTTTTGCTCGCCTTCCTCCTTTAAAAACCGTTTTTTTTTTTTATTTTTTCGCTGACCCCCTAAAGCACAATGATGTTTTGGAAGCCGTTCCCTCAATCAAAATGTCTGAAATCACGTGATCAAAGGGGAAACCCATTTTTGGCTCGTGATAAAGATCATATCTTTGATATTGATGGCCTCTGGGTGACATACCCAGAGGCCCCGGGCCCCAGGGGGATGATGAGCTGAACACTTTCTAAATGCTTGTAAGGTTTCACTCTGTCCGTACCAGACTCCACCAGAAAAGTTCAAAAGAAAGGATTCCCTCCAACATTTTTCCCAAACCTTTTCAACGGCCTGGGCTCGACCCAACATTTACGTTTTTATTCTAGGGGTTTTTGGGTTTCTTTTACAGGCCACGGGGCTGGAGGAAAAACTAACTTCAGTGAACGTTTTAAACAACAGACATTTTTTTGGGAAACAGAGCACAATCATAAGACGTGGGTTTCTCTCAAAAAGCACCAACAAGAACAGGAAGGGTCAACCAGGGGTGAGTACAGGTGGATGGGAACATTTTCAACAACAAGGGGGGTGGTCTTTTTTAATCACCTCTCCACCCATCTTTTCACCATTTATTTAAAAAGTTCCTAAGACTTTTTAATTTGTTTGGCTTTTTCCCTTCTTTCCCTCCTCTTTATTATTCACTCTCTCCCCCTCCCTTCCTTTTTCCACCTTCACTCTCACCTTCCCCTTCCCTTTTCCCCTCCCCTTCCTCTCAACGTCCCCTCCACCTTCCTCTCCATCTGTCCCCCTTTCACCTGTCCTCCTCACCTTTCATCCACCTTCCTCTCTCACCTGTCCCCTCACCGTCCTCTCTCACCTGTTCACTCTCACCTGTCCCCCCTCTCACCTTCCTCTCTCACCTGTCCTCTCTCACCTGTCCTCTCACTGTCCTCTTTCACCTGCCTCTCCACCTGCCTCTCTCACCGTCCTCTTTCCACCTGCTATCTCACCTTCCCCCTCCCTGCCTCCTCACCTTTACTCCCCCTGTCCTCTTTCACCTTCCCTCTCCACCGTCCCCTTCACCTGTCCTCACTAACCGTCCCCCTCTCCCTTCCCTCTACCGCCTCTCTCACCTGTTCCTCCCCACCTGTCCCCCCTCACCTGCCTCCACCCTCCTCTTTTACCTGTCCTCTCTCACCTGCCCTCTTTTACCTGCCTCTCTCACCTGTTCCTTCACCGTCCCTCCACCTTTCATCTCCCTGTTCACTCTCACCCGCCTCTCTCAAACCCCCTCTCTCACCTGTCCCTCTCACCTGTCCTCCCACCCGTCCCTTTCACCTGTTTTCTTTCCCTCTCCTCTCACCTTTTCCCCTCTCACCTGTCCTTCTCCCTTCCTCTTCACCCCTTTTTCCTCACCTCTCCTCTCACCTGTCCTCTTTCACCTGTCCCTCTCACCCGTCCCTCTCACCTTCCCTTTTGCCTGTTTATCCTCACCCGTCCCCTCCACCTGTCCTCCTCACCTTTACTCTCACCTTCCTCTCTCACCTGTCCTCTTTTTACCTGTCCTCTCTTACCTGTCCTCTTTCACCTGTTATCTCTCACCTTTTTTTCCACCGTCCTCTTTTTACCCGTCCCCCTTTCATCTGTCCCTCTCACCTGTTCACTCTCACCTTCCTCTCTCACCTGTCCTCTCTCACCACCTCTCACCCCCTCACCTGTCCTCTCTCACCTGTCCCTCTCACCTGTCCTCTCTCACCCGTCCCTTTTACCTTCCCTCCACCTGTCCCTCTCACCTGCCTCTCACCTTCCTCTCTCCCCCCTCCACTCCCCTGTCCCTCTCACCTGTCCTCTCTCCACCGTCCTCTCTCACCTGTCCTCTCTCACCTGTCCTCTCCACCTTCCCTCTCACCCTTCACTCTTTACCTGTCCTCTCCACCTTTTCCCTTTTCACCTGTCCCCGTTTCACCTGTCCTCTCTCACCTTCCCCCTCCCCCTGTCCTCTCCACCTGTCCTCTCTCACGCCTCTCAAACCTTTCCTTCTCACCTGTCCCTCTCTCACCTGTCCTCTCTCACCTGCCTCTCTCCCTTCCTCTCCACCTGTCTTTTCTCACCTTCCTCTCTCACCTTCCCCTCTCACCGTCTTCTCTCACCCGTCCTCTCTCACCTGTCCCCTCTCTCACCTTCCTCTCACCGTCCTTCACCTTTCCCTCTCACCTGTCCTCTTCCCCCTTCCTCTCTTTACCTGTCCTCTCTCACCTGTCCTCTCTCACCGTCCTCTCTCACCGTCCCCCCTCCCTTCCTGTTCACCTGCCTCTCCACCTGCCTCTCTCAAACCCCTCTCACCTGTCCCCTCTCACCTCTTTCCCCTCACCTGTCCCCCCCTCTCACCTGTCCTCTCTCAAACCCGTCCCTCTCCCACCCGTCCTCTCTCACCTGTCCCTCACACCCTTTCCCCTCCACCATCCTCTCACCTGTCCTCTCACCTTCCCTCTCACCTGCCTCTCTCACCTCCCTCTCACCTGTCCTTTTTCCACCTTCCTCTCTCACCGTCCCTCTCACCTGTCCCTCTCACCTTCCCCCTCCCACCTTCCCTCCTCACCTGTCCTGTTTTAACCTGTCCTTCCACCTGTCCCCTCTCACCTGTCCCCTCACCCCGTCCTCTCCACCTCTTCCTCTCACCTTCCCCTCACCGCCTCTCTCCCTGTCCCCCTCACCTGCCTCTCTCACCTCCCTCTCACCTGTCCTCTCTCACCTGTCCTCTCTCACCTGTCCTCTCTACCTCTTCACCCACCTGTCCTCTCTCACCTGTCCGTTTTACCTGTCCTGTTTCACCTGTCCTCTCTCACGTCCTCCACCGTCCTCTCTCACCTGTCCCCCTCACCCTGCCCTCCTCACCTGCCTCTCCCCACCTGTCTTCTCTCACCTGTCCTCTCTCACCCGTCCTCTCTCACCTTCTTCTCTCAACCCGTCCCCCCTCACCCGTCCTCTCCACCTTCTTCTCTCAAACCCGTCCCCTCTCACCTGCCCCTCCACCTGTCTTCCTCCAATTCCTCCCACCTGTCTTCTCTCACCTTCCCTCTCACCTGTCTTCTCTCACCTGTCCTCTCTCCCTGTCCTCCCACCTTCTTCTCTCACCTTCCTCCTCACCTGTCCCTCTCACCTTTTCCTCTTCCCCCTGTCCCTCTCACCTGTCCTCTCTCACCTTCCTCTCTCATCTTTCCCCTCTCACCTTCTTCTCTTTCCCGTCCTCTCTCACCTGTCCCTTTTCCCCACCGTCCCTCTCTCACCCGTCCCTCTCCCCCCGTTTTTCTCACCTGTCCTCTCTCACCTGTCTTCTCTTACCTGTCCCTCCACCTGTCTTCTCTCACCCGTCCTCTCTCAAACCCTTCCCCTCTCACCTGTTCTTCTCTCACCTTCCCTCTCACCGTCTCTCTACCTTTCTCTCTCACCTGTCTTCTCTCACCTTCCTCTCCACCGTCCCTTTTCTCACCTGTCCTCTCTCCCGTCCCTCTCACCTGTCCTTCTCCACCTGTCCCCTCACCTGTCTTCTCTCACCTCTACCTCTCACCTGTCTTCCTCACCGTCCTCTCTCACCTGTCTTCTCCACCTGTCCCTCCACCCGTCTTCTCTCACCTGTCCTCTCTCCCTTCTTCTCTCACCTGTCCTCCTCCCTGTTTTCTCCACCTGTCCTCTCTCACCTGTCTTTTCTCACCTGTATCTCCACCTGTACTCCCCACACCCGTCTTCTCTCACCTGCCCTTTTCTCGCCCGTATCTCAACCCTTCTCCAAACCGTCTTTTCTCACCTGTACTCTCGCCCTGTCCTCTCTCACCTGTCTTCTCCACCTTTCTCTCCCCCTTTCCTCACACCTGTCCCTCCACCTGTCTTCTCACCTTACCCTTTTCCCTGTCTTCTCTCACCTTCCTCTCTCACCTTCTTTCTCACCTCACTCTCTCACCTGTCTTTCCTCACCTGTCCTCTCCCCCTGTCTTCTCCACCTGTCCTCTCTCACCGTCTTTTCTCACCCGTCCCTCTCACCTGTCTTCTCTCACCTGTCCCCTCTCACCTTTTTTTCTCTCACCTGTCCTCTCTCCACCTGTCTTCCTCCCCCTGTACTCTCTCACCACCTCACACCCGTCTTCTCTCACCTGTCCTCTCGCCTTACTCTCACACCTGTCCTTCTCTCACCTTCTTCTCTCAACGTACCTCGCACCTTCCTCTTCACCTGTCTTCCTCACTGTACTCTCCACCTGTACTCTCACTCTGTCCTCTCCCCACCCGTCTTCTCACCTGTACTCTCTCACCTGTCTTCCACCCTTACCCCTCCCCCTGTCTTCTCTCACCTGGCAAACACTCGTCTTCGACTTCCTCTATCTTTTCCCTTCGTGTTTTTTTTATCTTTTTTTTCTCTTTCCCTGTTTTTCCCCAGTTTTTCCTCCTTCATCATCGTATTTTTCCCCTCTTATGAAATTCATGTGTTGCTTTCCTCCTTTCTTACATTTCTCTCTTCTCTCCCTCTCCCCCCCTCTCTCTCTCCTCTCCTCCCTCCTCTCTCTCTCCTCTCTTTTCTCTTCCCCATCTCTCTTTTCTCCTCTCCCCCTCTCTCTCTCCCCCCCTCTTTCCCCTCTCTTTTCTCTCTCTCTCTCTCCCTCCTCTCTCTCCTCTCCTCTCTCCTCTCTTTCTTCCCCCCCTTTTTTCCCCACCTTTCCTCTTTCCTCCCTCTCCTCCTTCCCCCCCTCCTCCCTCCTCCTCCCTCCCTCTTCCTGTCCCCCCCCCCTTCCCCCAACCCCCTTTTCCTCAAAAACCTCCAAAATACCCCCTCCTTTCCCTCCACTACCCCCCCCCTTCCCTCCACCCTCCCTCCTTCCCTCCCTACCTCCCCCCTTCCCCCCACTACCTCCCTCCTCCCTCCACACCTCCCTCCATCCCTCCCCTACCTCCCTCTTTTCCCCCCACTTCCCCCCTCCTTCCCTCCACTACCTCCCCCTTCCCCCCCCTACCTCCCTCCTTTTCCCCCCCCTACCCCCCTCCCTTTCCCAAAACCTCCCCTTTTCCCCCACTTCCTCCCTCCTTCCCTCCACACCCCCCTCCTTCCCCCCACTCCTCCCCCTTTTTAAAAAATCCCTATTTTATACCCCCTCTTCCCCCCCCACTTCCCCCCCTTTTCCCCCACACAAAACCCCTTCACAAACCAACCCCAAAAGAAAAAAAACCAAAAAATTCAATAAATTATCAAAACTCATTAGGTTTTTTCTAAAAAACCTTTTCATAAACAACAACCAAACAACCCACAAAACCAAAAAAAAAAAACAAAACCCAAACAACAAGTGTCAAAGCAAGTGGGTCACAAGGGCTCCAGATTAGTGGGTTTTTTTTGCGTTTTAAAATTTGAAGATGGAAACGTAGTGCAAACCTACGGGATAAAATTAATTTTAAAAAAGCAGAAAGGAAATTTTTTATTTAAAGGAAAAAGTTGGATTAGGCCTGTTGCACACAGATTCAAATAAAAAAGTTCAATGGGGGTTGAAGTGGGGTTTCAAAATTTTAGGATTATAAAGTGAATTTTGGGGCATCAAAAATAAGTAAAAATAATGAAAAACA
>NW_026494115.1:0-17846 GCF_026875155.1 Cherax quadricarinatus
TTGGATGATATTGGAAGGTGTTGTTGAGGTTTGTTGTTGATTTTTTTGTTGGATGGTTTTGGTTAGGGGGTTTTTGTGCGTCCCGCTGTTTGATGCGTCCGTCTTCTGTGCGTCCGTCGTTGATGCGTCCGTCTGTTTGATGCCCCCCTCGTCTGATGCTCCGCGTCGATGCGTCCCGTCGTTTGATGCGCCCGTCTTTTTGATGCGTCCCTGTTTGATGCATCTATTTGTCTTTGATTTATTTCCTTCAAGTGAAAAAAATGACCAAAAAACAAAAAAAAAAAAAACAGAAATTCATTTCACGGTAATTCAGGGGTGAACGCAGGCTTTTTCAGGACGTGAGGCAGGTGCACGTTCAGTCTGGCAGGTACACCATGCTGGCAGGGTACTTAGCACTGGAAGGGGGTTTCAGCGCGGGCTGTGTACTTCAGCGCTGGGGGGTGTAACTTCAGCGCTGGTCATGTGGGGGGGTAATGATTGGGAAATGGGGTAAGGGGAGGGGTCATAAAAGGGGGCAGGGGGGGGGGGTAGGAGTGGGGTATGCGGGGAGGTAGGTAATGGAGTCCGGGTGCTACAACTTCACCTCTCTTTACTCTACCCACCACTCCACCTCTCCCCCTCCACATTTTTAAACTAAAACAAATAAATGGGAAAATGGGGGGGCCCAGAAATTTTACTTTTCTATCAACAACAGTTTATTTAAAATCCTTGTACAATAATATAGGGAACGGGAAACTCTTTTTGAAGGGGGGGGGGGGGGGGGGGGGGGGGTTTTGGGGGGGGGGGGTTTGGGTTTGGGGGCCCCAAAGTACTCTGCCCAATGCCCCAACATCCCCTCCAAACTTCACATTTCTCCCGACCCTGCCCCCCAGCACGCCCCCGCCGAACTCGCTCAGGACTTGACCCCACAGCAGCCCGTAATTCCTGTCAGCTCCCGGGGGGTTTTTGGGCCAAGAAAAACAAAGTGTACGAGGGGGTGGGTTGAGGGTAAGAAAAAAGATAGAGTGGGGTGGAAATTTGAAGGGGTTGGGTATTTGGAAAAAGTAAGATAAACCCCCACTGGATACCACATCCCCCTTTCCCCCCCAATTTTAAAATTTTCCTGAGAACAAAATTTTCCTGTTATTAACTATTTTAATCCTAATCCCTTAAATCTTTAAAATCAAAAAAAAAAATTTACAAAATAAAAATTACCAACTACAGTATTTTCCCCAAAACCCCTCCTCAACTACCACAAGGCAGAAAAACAGTACCCTGGCATTTGGGCCAGCATAATTCGCCTCTGGTGCAAAGCCTCCTTCCCTCATTTCCCCTTAAAACCTAAATATGGGCTCCAGTGCCCCCCCTACTTCTACAGAAATGACTAGCCAAGCTAGTAAACCCTCGCACGTTAACCATGGCCAAACCTCTCTGGGCTTTATGGCATGGAAAACGCTCCAAGGGGTGTTTCTTTCAATAACTGCAACGGGATCATTTCACGACCACCAAGGTCGCATTTTCGCACACTTCACTGCACACACAACATCTGAAAATCGAACGGGGCAGCATCGCACAAAGACCCTCCAAAAACCTATGCCACTACAGGTTTCACGGCCTCAAAAACAAGGCGGTCATAATCACGCCGTTTTTAAAGGTCACCTTTTTTCACACAGGAAACACTAACACTTCTGGCAAGTCAAGTACTGGGGACATCTCACACCTTTAATTGTCTCTCATGGGTGGCAAAAGGGGATCCCCCAACCTTCGCACAGTCGACCACAAGGCAGGACACACCCCATGCCCCCTTGAAAGCAGGCGGTCCCAGCAGCGGGGTCCATCTCCGCGGGCCCCTCCTTTCCACAAATCTCCGAGGATGGCCACTCCTTCATAGTAGATTCTCCCGCCTGGCACACCCCCAGAAACCCTCCACACCACTGGGATCCCCCGCCCTCTCCTCCCTTTACTAGCAGCATCCACACACAGCACGGCCGTATCACAGCACCCAGCACGGCCACGCATCGCAGCACGGTCCCACATCACAGCACGGCCCCCCACTCAAATCATCGCACACCGCAGCATCTCAACATCACGCACGGCCGCATCACGCAGCAAAACAGCACGGCCCCAGACGCAGCACGGTCCCAGCATCACAGCAGGCCGCAGCATCTCAACATCAAGCAAGGGGGCAATAGTAACAGCACCCCCAGCAGCCACATCACAAAGCAGGCAAAGGGCAATGCTCGGGGTAGGGGAGGTCACTTCAGGGCTCAACCCCAGGGCAGTCCCCATCCCTGCAACTGCGGTAACTGCGGCCGTGGGTATGTCACAGAGGCTGGTTACGCGACAACAACCCCAAACACTGGATCAGACCCGGCACAATACATCTACTGGGGCACATCAGCTGGGTGACTGGGCATATCACTGGGTGATGGGGGACACAGGTGGACAGCAACATAGGGAACTCTTCAATGGGGACAGTTGTGGGTAATCCCCCCTTTCCCAAAGGGGGCTGGGTGCCCTCATTCCCCTGTAAATATTCAATTTCGGGCCCTAATTGCTTCCCCCAAAAGTCTCACCCAAATATGAATTCTCCACCTTTATCTCAAACCAACAACCAAATCCACCCAAAAAAAAATTACACCCAAACAAATTTTTTCGACCCACCGTCAAAAAAGGGCAGTTAAGGTTTCTAGGATTATAAATCATACAGATATTTACTTTAGATTTTTCACACACAAGAAAAAAA
Organism: Cherax quadricarinatus; assembly: GCF_026875155.1. NCBI lineage: Eukaryota > Metazoa > Arthropoda > Malacostraca > Decapoda > Parastacidae > Cherax > Cherax quadricarinatus. The sequence continues at coordinate 2,726 of NW_026494115.1, forward strand.
AAAATGGGAGCAAATGGTAGCATAACAAAATATAACCGAGCAGTCAAAAAAAAGGCACAGGACGGTTCCACATAAAAAAATAAAAACCCCACCGCTTTGACACCATGTCATGTAGGGGGGGGGGACCGCTGCCACCATTCCCGTAGGGGGGAAAGATTTTAATAGAAAAAATGGGGAATTGGGGGTAAGGGATTATTAGGGAGGGGAGAGGGAGGCGAGGGGGTGGGGTGAATAAGGGAGAGGAGGTAGGTAATGACAGGGCAGTGGTGACCACCAGACCCCTCTCATTAACTCACACTACTCACTAAAATATGCCTCCCCTTTTCACTCATATAAACAAAATAAAAATTAAGAAAAAAGAAAAAAACGGGGGGGCATGAATAACATTTTAAATCAAAAAAAAGTTTATATTAAGTCTTTGACAAAAATATTTTGGGGAAAAAACATTTTTGGGTTTTTTGATAAATGGGATGGGAACTAAGCAGTGAGACAGGAACAATCAACTTGACGAAACAGAATTAAAAATTACAATTACACAGAGGGCAGTTCACTACAGGGAAATAAGCCCAGGGTTCCCAAACCCCCAAAACCCAGCACGAGTACTCGCCAAGCCAGTACTCTGCCCCCCAAGCCTCCAACAGTCTCCTCCAAACTTCAGCACCTTTTCCCACCCCCGCACCCCAGCAGCAGCTCCCCCTCGAAGTCTCTGCTCAGGGGCTCTGCACCCCCCAGCAGCTCCGCTCAAATTTGCTCAGGGCTCTGCACCCCACACACCCCCCCTCGAATCTCCTGATCATCTTTCCTTGGGGTTTTGGTGGTCCAACACCCCCCACAACCTTTAGACCCGACGCCCAGTCTGAGGGGTCAAAACAAAAGACCTCAGACGTGGCGTGGTACAGACGTTTGCCAAGGGAAGGGTTGACCATATAATTGGTTAAATTTGGGCTCCCCAAGACCTCACAAGCCCAGCTGGACTAAACACCTGGATGCACGTTCGCGCGGCGTTTCACGTTCACCCGGCCCGGGGTGCGTTCAGCGCGGCATGTACTTCAGCACTGGCAGTGCACGTTCCGCTGGCAGGGGGCCGTTTTAGCGCGCAGGTGCACGTTCAGCGCTGGCAGGTACACGTTCAGCGCTCTCAGGTGCACGTTCAGCGCCCGGCAGGTGCACGTTTTAGCGCTGGCAGGTGCACGTTCAGCGCTGGCAGGTCACGTTCAGCGCTGGGAGTTGCAAAGTTCAGAGCTGGCAGGTGCACGTTCAGCGCTGGCAGGTCAGTGCGTCAGCGCTGGCAGGTGCACGTTCAGCGCTGCAGGTGCACGTTCAGCGCTGCAGGTACACGTTTCAGCGCTGGCAGGTGCACGTTCAGCGCTGCAGGTACACGTTCAGCGCTGGCAATGCACGTTCAGCGCTGACAGTGACGTTCAGCGCTGGCCAGGTGCACGTTCAGTCCAGAGCTGGCAGGTGCACCGTTCAGCGCTGGCAGGTGCACGTTCAGCGCTGGCAGGTGCACGTTCAGGGCGGGCAGCGCTGCATGGTGCACGTTCAGCGCTGCAGGGTACACGTTCAGCGCTGGTCAGGTGCACGTTCAGCGCTGGCAGGTACACGTTCAGCGCTGGCAGGTGCACGTTCAGCGATGCAGGTGCACGTTCAGCGCTGCAAGTGCACGCTCAGCGCTGCAGGGCACGTTCAGCGCTGGCAGGTGCACGTTCAGCGCTGGCAGGTGCACGTTCAGCGCTGGCAGGTGCACGTTCAGCGCTGGCAGGTGCACGTTCAGCGCTGCAGGTACACGTTCAGCGCTTGCAAGTGCACGTTCAGCGCTGCAGGTGCACGTTCAGCGATGCAGGTGTACGTTTCGAGCGCTGCAGGTGCACGTTCAGCGCTGGCAGGTGCATGTTCAGCGCTGGCAGGTGAACGTTCAGCGCTGCTGGTGCACGTTCAGCGCTGCAGTTTCACGTTCAGCGTTGCAGGTGTACATTCAGCGCTGGCAGGTGCACGTTCAGCGCTGGCAGGTGCACGTTCAGCGCTGCAGGTGTAAGTTCAGCGCTGGCAGGTGCACTTCAGCGCTGCAGGTGTACGTTCAGCGCTGGGAGGTGCACGTTCAGCGCTGGCAGATGCACGTTCAGCGCTGCAGGTGCACGTTCAGCGCTGCAGGTGCACGTTTCAGCGCTGCAGTGTACGTTCAGCGTAGGTGTCAGCGCTGCGTGACGTTCAGCGCTGCAGGTGCACGTTCAGCGCTGCAGGTGTACTTCAGCGCTGCAGGTGTGCACGTTCAGCACTGCAGGTGCACGTTCAGCGCTGCAGGTTGCCCCGTTCAGCGTTGCAGGTGTACGTTCAGCGCTGCAGGTGCACGTTCAGCGCTGCCCGGGGCACGTTCAGCGCTGGCAGGTGTTTTTCAGCGCTGCAGGTGTACGTTCAGCGCTGGCAGGTGTACGTTTAGCGCTGGCAGGTGTACGTTCAGCCTGGCAGGTGTACGTTCAGCGCTGCAGGTGTACGTTCACGCTGGCAGGTTGTACGTTCAGCGCTGGCAGGTGCACGTTCAGCGCTGCAGGTGTACGTTCAGCGCTGCAGGTGTAAAGTTCAGCGCTGGCAGGTGTACGTTCAGCGCTGGCAGGGGTACGTCAGCGCTGCAGGTGTACGTTCAGCGCTGCAGGTGTACGTTCACGCTGGCAGGGGTACGTTCAGCGCTGCAGGTGTACGTTCAGCGCTGGCAGGTGTACGTTCAGCGCTGGCAGGTGTACGTTCAGCGCTGCAGGTGTACGTTCAGCGCTGGCAGGTGTACGTTCAGCGCTGGCAGGTGTACGTTCAGCGCTGCAGGTGTACGTTCAGGCGCTGGCAGGTGTACTTTCAGCGATGAAAAATTATAAAATTGGAAAATATTTTAGAATTCTTAATTATTCTGAATATAACACCAGCAATAATAATAATAATAATAATAATAATAATAATAATAATAATAATAATAATAATAATAATAAAAATAATAAAAAATAATAATAATAATAATGATAATAAAATAATAATGATAATAAAATAATAATTAAAAATAATAATAATAAAATAATAATAAAAATAATAATAATAATAATAATAAAAATAATAAAAATGAGAGAGCAATAATAATAGCGTGAAATACAATTTATTCATAAGTGAAGGGTGAAGAAGAATTTGGAAGCGAAGAGGAACACCTTGGATCAAACTTAAAGCAACTCTGGTAATCTTGAAGCATCTTGTATCGTCTTAAAAGCATCTTGTATCATCTGGGATAATGTTGCAGCAAACCTGGAACCCCATTAAATGCATCTTGTATCATCTGGGATAATGTTGCAGCATCCTGGAACACATTAATGCATCTTTTATCATCTGGATAATGTTGCAGCATCCTGGAACACATTAAAAGCCATCTTGATCATCTGGGATAATGTTGCAGCATCCTGGAACACATTAATGCTCTTGTATCATCTGGGATAATGTTGCAGCATCCTGGAACACATTAATGCATCTTGTATCATCTGGGATAATGTTGCAGCATCCTGGAACACATTAATGCATCTTGGATCATCTTGAAGCCTCTGGGTGCTGCTTCATGCATATTTTTTTTGCATCTTTGTTCACACCTAACATCTATCTCTCCATCTCTGCTGATATCTAACATCTATCTCTCCATCTCTGCTGATACCTAACATCTATCTCTCCATCTCTGCTGATACCTAACACTATCTCTCCATCTCTGCTGATACTAACATCTATCCCTCCATCTCTGCTGATACCTAACATCTATCTCTCCATCTCTGCTGATACCAAAAATCTATCTCTCCATCTCTGCTGATACCTAACATCTACTCTCCATCCTTGCTGACACCTAACACTATCTTCCATTTCGCTGTCTCTTCCTTCACGCTTATCACTACCCTCTTCACGCACCGCTCATCTTCAGTTTGCAATCTTTTAAAGGGACCTTGAAGTGAAGGTTCTGTTCCAAGGAATTGAAGCAACAAATACCTTCTTCATACTACTGCTAAATGCTACTACTAAATACTACTAGTACTACTACTACTACTACTACTAATAATAATAGTAATAATAATAATAATGATAATAATAATAATAATAATAATAATAATAAAATAATAATAATAATATTAATAAAATAATAATAATATAATAATAATATAATAATAATAATAATAATAATAATAATAATAATAATAATAGGGAAAAAAGCCTGCTGATATACCAGGTAAGATGTTTGGTAGAGATATTATTGAAAGAATTAAGGGTAAGACGGGCAGTAGGGTCACAGATGAACAAGGAGGCTTTAGGGAGAGTAGGGGGTGTGTAGACCACGTGTTTCATGGAAGCATATAATGAACCATATTTAGATAAAGGTAATAAGTTTCGTTGCATTTTAGATTTAGAAAAGCACATGATTAGGGCGGATAGGGAGCAATGTGGCTAGATTTGCAAATGTATGGAAAAAGGTGGTAGGGTTTCTGAAAGCAATTAAGAGTTTTCTTGAAGATAATGAGGCCCAATTTGGGGATATAGTAGAGAAGGAATTATTTTCAAGTAGGGCCCTTTGACAGGAATGTGTCAAGTCACCATGGTTTTTTTAAAATAATTTATAGATGGGGTTGTATAAGAAGTGAAAGCTAGGGTTGGGAAGAAGTGTGGATTAAAATGTATAGAATCTAATACGCAGTGGATGTTGTCACAGTTGCTGTTTATCGATGACACTGTGCTTTGCGGAGATTATGAAGTGAACGAATTTTGGGGGGGTATGCAAAAGAAGGAAACTGAAAGTGAATATAGGAAAGAGCAGGGTGATGAGGGTAACAAAAAAATTATTTAAAAGAAAGACTGGATAACATATTGGGAAAGGGGGAAGTATGCAGGAAGTGAAAGTGTTCAGACATTTGGAGTGGACTTGACGGAGGACGGATCTGTGAAAGACGAGGTGAACCATAAAACTGACGAGGGTTAAAAAGGTGATTTGTGCACTGAAGCATCCTGGAGATAAAAAAACATTATCCATGGATGCAAAAGGAGGGACAAATGAAGTATAGTAGAACCAACACTCTTATTTGGGTGTGAAGCAATGGTGGTGAATGTTGCAGTGAGGAGGAGGCTGGAGGCCGTGGAGATGTCGTGTCTAAGGGCAAGTGTGGTGTAAATTTATGCAAAGAATTCGTAGATTGGAAAATTTAGCAGGAGGTGCTGTGTTACAAAAAGTATTATCCAAAGCTAGGAGGGGTTATTGAGGGGGTTTGATCATTGGGAGAGGATGGAGGAAAAATAGGATGACTTGGAGGTTGAAAAAAATTTGTAGTGGAGGGAAGGCAGGGTAGGAGTCGTCCTAGAGAAGGAGGGAGAAAGGGTAAAGGAGGTTTTGTGTGAGAGGTCTTGTACATCCAGCAGGCTTGTGTGAGCCTGTTAACACGAAGGAGTAAGTGAGGCAAGTGATATTTATGTCTAAAATATATAAAAAATATAAATAAAAATATTTATTATATATATATATAATAAATATAAAATATATATAAAATAATATATATATATAATATATATATATATATTATATACATATATATATATATATATTAGTATATATAAATAAAATATATATATATTTATATATATATAATAAATATATATATATATATATATATAAATTATAAATATATATATATATATATATAATATATATAATATATATATATACGTGCCGAATATTAAAACTGGTCAATTAGCAAGAACTCATTTAAATTAAGTTCCTTTCCGAAATTTTCCCCTTATACGTTTAAAGATAAATTTCTTCATTAATGTTAATGTAAAAATTTTAAATTTTGCACCAAAAAGGAACTTAGAAAACTTACCTAACCTTTATAACAAGCGCAATTTTTTTTAGCCTAACCCAACTAAATATATTTTTAGATTTGTTATAATAATTTAATACTAAACAAACCCACAGTGAAATATTTTTTTTTTTCTTTAGTTTCCCAGAATAAATTTTGGCGAAATTATTGCAACACAAATTTTCACTTGTCCTATATGGCAAGATGGGGCGTTGCTATTTAAGCCAAGATCGCAAGTTCTCCCTAATCGGCACGACATATATAATATATAATATATATAATAATATTTATAATAAATATATATATATATATATATAAATATATATAAATATATATATATATATATGACACACTCCATATTCATTCTCGACAAGATGGATATGGAGTGCACAACAAACTAGCCAAAGATCTGTAATCCTTTTTTATATACCGTACATTTTTATACTTTCTCTCTTCGATCTTCGACTCACTTTGACTGTTCAGCAACATATTTTTACAGACCAACTGTCTTCCATTTTTTCAAGTGATAGGCATAATAATACATGTAATAAGTATATAAATAGATGTAAAGGGTATAATAAAAGTTGTAATAGTCTTAACAACAGATGGAGGATTTTCATGGTCCCTCGTAGTCTGCAGCTTTGGCTCTTCCATGGCCTGCAGATGTGGCCCTCCAATGGCCTGGAGCTGTAGTCCAACCAGTTCTCCATCCGGCCACCGGATGGCAGTGCTCACGGCGGTTGATGTTCCGGTCGGATGGGGGGGGGGGCACCGAAAGCAAAATTGCATCTCAGAGCTAATTGGAAAATTCATTGGCAGTGTTATCCTTATTATTATGATTGAGATGCCATCTTGGCCGGTGCAGGGCTTGCTGGGGTGCAGGGCTTGCTGGGGTGCAGGATTGCTGGGGGTGCAGGATTGCTGGGGGTGCAGGGCTTGCTGGGGTGCAGGGCTTGTTGGGGTGCAGGCTTGCTGGGGTGCAGGGCTTGCTGGGGTGCAGGGCTTGCTGGGGTGCAGGGCTTGCTGGGGTGCAGGGCTTGCTGGGGTGCAGGGCTTGCTGGGGTGCAGGGCTTGCTGGGTGCGGGCTTGCTGGGGTGCAGGGCTTGCTAGGTGCAGGGGTTGCTGGGGGGCAGGGCTTGCTGGGGTGCAGGGCTTGCAGGGTGCAGGATTGCTGGGGTGCAGGATGCTGGGGTGCAGGGCTTGCTGGGGTGCAGGGCTTGTTGGGGGGCAGCTTGCTGGGGTGCAGGGCTTGCTGGGTGCAGGGCTTGCGGGGTGCAGGCTTGCTGGGGGGCAGGGCTTGGCTGGGGCAGGTCTTGCTGGGTGCAGGCTTGCGGGGTGCAGGGCTTTCTGGGTGCAAGGCTTGCTGGGGTGGGAGGGCTTGCTGGGGCAGGGCTTGCTGGGGGTTTCAGGGCTTGCAGGTTGCAGGGGTTGCTGGGGTGCAGGGCTTGCTGGGGTGCAGGGCTTGCTGGGGTGCAGGGCTTGCTGGGGTGCAGGGCTTGCTGGGGTGCAGGCTTGCTGGGGTGCAGGGGTTGCTGGGGTGCAGGATTTCTTTGGGGGGGCAGGATTGCTGGGTGCGGGCTTGGGTGGGGTGCAGGCTTGCTGGGGTGCAGGGCTTGCTGGGGTGCAGGGCTTGCTGGGGTGCAGGATTGCTGGGGGTGCAGGATTGCTGGGGGTGCAGGGCTTGCTGGGGTGCAGGGCTTGTTGGGGTGCAGGCTTGCTGGTGTGCAGGGCTTGCTAGGGTGCAGGGGTTTCTGGGGGGGCAGGGCTTGCTGGGGTGCAGGGCTTGCTGGGGTGCAGGGCTTGCTGGGGTGCAGGGCTTGCTGGGGTGCAGGGCTTGCTGGGGTGCAGGGCTTGCTGGGGTGCAGGCTTGCTGGGGGGCAAAGGGGTGCTGGGTGCAGGGGTTGCTGGGGTGCAGGGCTTGCTGGGGGGGCAGGGCTTGCTGGGGTGCAGGATTGCTGGGGGTGCAGGATTGCTGGGGGTGCAGGGCTTGCTGGGGTGCAGGGCTTGTTGGGGTGCAGGCTTGCTGGTGTGCAGGGCTTGCTAGGGTGCAGGGCTTTCTGGGGTGCAGGGCTTGCTGGGGTGCAGGGCTTGCTGGGGTGCAGGGCTTGCTGGGGTGCAAGGCTTGCTGGGGTTCAGGCTTGCTGGGGTGCAGGGCTTGCTGGGGTGCAGCTTCGGGTGCAGGCTTCGGGGGCAGGCTTGCTGGGGTGCAGGCGCGGGGTGCAGGGCTTGCTGGGGTGCAGGGTTTGCTGGGGTCAAGGGCTAGCTGGGGGTGCAGGATTTACTGGGGAGCAGGATTTACTGCGGTGCCTGGAGAAAATGGATTGACCCGCTACAGACGATTTGTTGATGTATTCGGGCTGGCAAATAGGGGGGGCAAAATTTGAATTTTTTTCTTAATAGTGCTTGCTTGGGTTTGGTACTTTTTTGGGGTAATGATGTTGTTGCTTACCTTTGCTTGATCTGGTGTTGTTGCGTAGCTTGGTCGGGTTTTGTTGCTGCATCTTGGTCTTTTTTTTGTGCTACTGTTTGGTTGGTGTTTTGCTGTACGCTTGGTCTGGTTTTGTTCTGCTAGTTTGGGTCTGGTGTTGTTGCTGCTATGTTGGTCTGGTGTTTTTTTTGCTGCTATGTTGGGTCTGGTGTTGTTGATACTATTTGGGTCGGTGGTGTTGTGTACGGGCTTGGTCGGGTTGGTTTCCCTGCTACTGTTTGGGTTTGGGGGTGTTGTTGCTTAATTTTGCTTGGGTCTGGTTTGTTGTGCTACTGCTTTGGTCTGGTGTTGTTGCTGCAACTTGGTCTGGTGTTGTTGTCTGCCCCGTTTGGGTCTGGTGTTGTTGTGCACTGCTTGATCTGGTGTTGTTGCGTTACTGCTTGGTCGGTGTTGTTGCTGCTACTGTTTGGGGTCTGGTTTTTTTTGCTGCTACTGCTTGTCTGGTGTTGTTGCTCTACTGCTTGATCGGGTGGTGTTGCGCTACTGCTTGGTCGGTGGTGTTGCTGCTACTGTTGGGTTTGGTGGTGTGCTGCACTCTTGTCTGGTGTTGTTGCTGTTTTGCTTTTCGGGTGTTGTTGCGCTTTGCTCAGTTTGGTGTTGTTGCTGCTACTGCTTGATCTGGGGGTGTTCCCTGCTCCCTTTTTCGGGGTGGTGTTGCGCACGCTTGATCTGGTGTTGTTGCCAACGCTTGGTCGTGTTGTTGCTGTACTGTTTGGGTCGGGTTTTTTTTTTGTGCTACTCTTGGGGTTGGTGGTTTGGTGCTACTGCTTGACTGGTTTTTTGCTGCACTGCTCAGTCTGGTGTTGTTGCTGTATTGTTTGGGTCTGGTGGGTTGCTGCTACTGTTGGTCTGGTGGTGTTGCTGCTACTGCTTGATCTGGTGTTGTTGTGTTTTATGCTTGTCTGGTGTTGTTGTGCTACTGCTTGGTCTGGTGGGTTCTGCTACTGCTTGGTCTGTGTTGTTGCGCTACCTTTTGGGGTCGGATTTTTTTGCTGCTACGCGGGTCTGGTGTTTTGTGCTACTGCTTGGTTGGTGTTGTTGCTGCTACTGCTTGGTCGGGTGTTTTGTGCTATGTTTGGGTCTGGTGGGTTGCTGCACTGCTTGATCTGGTGGTGTGCTGCTACCTTGATCTGGTGGTTTGCTGCTCCCGCTTGATCTGGTTTGTTGTGCTACTGTTAAATCGGTGTTGTTGCTGCTACTGTTTGGGTTCGGGTTTTTTTGCTGCTACTTTGGTCGGGTTTTTTGTTGCTGCTACTGCTTGGTCGGAGTTGTTGCTGCTACTGCTTGGTCTGGTGTTGTTGCTCTACTGTTTGGTCGGTGTTTGCTGCTATTTTGGTCGGTTTTTGTTGCTGCATGTTTGGTCTGGGGGTTTGCGCTACTGCTTGGTCGGGTGTTGTTGCTGCTACTTTGGTTGGTGTTGTGCTACTGTTTGGGTTTTGGGTGTTTTTTCTGCTTTTGTTGGTCGGTTTTTCTGCTACTGCTTGGTCGGGTTTTGTTGTGCTACTGCTTGGTAGGGTGTTGTTGCTGTTTAGCTTGGTCTGGGGTTTTTGCTCCCTTGTTTGGTTGGGTGTTGTTGCTGCTACGCTTGGTCTGGTGTTGTTGCTGCTACTGCTTGATTTTGGTTTGTTGCTGCTACTGTTTGGGAGGGGTGTTGTGCTGCACTCTTTGGTCTGGTTTGCTGCTACTGCTTACTGGGTTGTTGCTGCTACTGTTGGTCGGTTTGTTGCTGTACTGTTGGTTGGTGTTTTTGCTGCTACTGCTGGTAGGGTTGTTGTTGCGCTACTCCCCTTGGCCGGGGTTTTTGCGCTAGCTTGTCTGGTGTTTTGCTGCATGCTTGGTATGGTGTTGTTGCGGGCCTACTCTAGGTCTGGGTTGCTGCTATGCTTATCTTGTTTTTGTGCTTACTGCTTGGTCTGGTGTTGTTGGCTACTGCTTGCGTGTTGTTGCTGCTACTTTTTTTGGGTTGGGGGTGTTGCTGCAAATGCTCATCTGGTGTTGTTGCTCTTTTGCTTGGTCGGTGTGTTGCTGATTGTTGGTTGGTGTTGTTCGCTATTGTTTGGCTGGTGTTTTTGTTTGCACTGCTTGGTTTGTTTTTGCTGCTACTGCTCATCGGGTGTTGTTGCTGCTATTGCTTGGTCGGTGTTGTTGTGCTTGTTTGGTCTGGGGGTGTTGCTGCTATTGTTGGTCTGGTTTTGTTGTTGCACTGCTCATTCGGTGGTTTTGCTGCATTGTTTGGCGGGTTTTTTCGCTACTCTTGGTTGGTGTTTTTGCTGCATTGTTGGTCGGGTTTGTTGTTGCTGCTAGCTTGTTGGGTTGTTGCTGCTATGCTTGGTCTGTGTTGTTGCGCTTTTGCTTGGTTGGGTGGTGTTCTGCTATTGCGGGGTTGGGGTGTTGTTCTGCTATTGTTTGGGGCTGGTGGTGTTGCTGCTTTTGTTTGGTCGGGTTTTGTTGCTGCTATTGCTGGTCTGTGTTGTTGCTGTTTTGTTGGTTTGGGTGTTGTTCTGCTTTTGCTTGGTCTGGTGTTTTTCGCTATGCTTGGTCGGGTGTTGTTGCGCTATTGCTAGGTCGGTTTTTGCTGAAATTGCTGGGTCTAAGTTTTTGCTGATGAGTGTTTTTTTGCCACTGTGTTTTTTTGTTCGAAAACTGATGTTAGTGGTGCTGTTACGGGCTTTACTGACACTGCTTTTGTTACGACGCTGCTTCTGCTGTTTCTGATAATTTTTTTTTATTCAAAAAAATAAGACAAAAAATAAAGTACCTACCTCCCCCTCTGCCTTACCCCCCCTTTTTCTCCTCCTCTCCCCCTCTTTTCCCCCTTCCTTCCCTCCTCTTCCTTCCCTCCGTCAAACAAACGCGAAAACCCGTAAAAAAAAACTAAAATAGAATTTAACAAAAAAAAAAAGAAAAAGAAACGGAAATTAAAATATTTTTGGGGATTAAAAATAAGGTGATAAGGTAAATATATGTTAAGAGAAACGGGATGATAAGTACCGTGGAAAGAAGAAAAAAAGAAGAGGGAGAGGAAGAGAGAGAAGAGAGAAGAGAGAGAGAGAAAAGGAGACAGAAAGGGAAGAAAGGTTAGCGAAAAAGGGTTTAGGAAAGGACGGAGGGAGGGGGAGAGAAATGCAATGGAAAAGTAGAGAAAAAAGGGGGAGAGAGAGTGCGGGTATAATGAAAGGGAAAAAATGACGGAAAGGGGAAGGGGGGAAAAAAAAGGGGTAGAGAAGACAAGTAAGAGAGGGGGTGAAAAAGAGTACAGGGGAGTACAGGGGGAGTGCAAGGGAGTAAAAAGGGAGCAGAAGCTGATGACTAGGAAGTTCAGTGAGGCTTTTCCCTGTGAAAAGGCCCATCTCTTTCCCCATAAATTCGGATTTTGTTTATATATATATATATTTATATATATATATTATATTAATATTATATATATATATTATAATATATATATATTATATTATATATATGTACCCCTTTTGGAAACTGACTGGGGACCCACACTCAGGGGGAGAAATAAACACATATCAAATTGGATAATGATCACGGAGTTTACATGAGAGACGTAGGCAGATGAAAGGCATGGTGGATTTTAATTAACTTCCCTCGCCTTATTGGTATCGTTTTATGGTAACTACTCTTGTTACTCAACACCTCAATGAGCTTCCCCTACCAGTGTGGCTACCTCAGGACACTGTGGTGCTGGCGGACGTGCACCATGCTGGACGTGCACCGCTGCTGGGCGTGCACCGCTGCTGGAACGTGCACCACTGCTGGACGTGCACCGCTGCTGGACGTTTCACCGCTGCTGGACGTGCACCACTGCTGGACGTGCACCCCTGCTGGACGTGCACCGCTGCTGGACGTGCACCACTGCTGGACGTGCACCGCTGCTGGACGTGCACCGCTGCTGGACGGGCACCGCTGCTGGACGTGCACCGCTGCTGGACGTGCACGTGGCTGGACGTGCACCGCTGCTGGACGTGCACCACTGCTGGACGTGCACCGCTGCTGGACGTGCACCGCTGCTGGACGTGCACCACTGCTGGAGTGCAACACTGCTGGACGTGCACCGCTGCTGGACGTGCACCGCTGCTGGACGTGCACCCCTGCTGGACGTGCACCGCTGCGGACGTGCACCGCTGCTGGAAAGGCACCGCTGCTGGACGTGCACCGCTGCTGGACGTGCACGCGCGGACGTGCACCGCGCTGGACGTGTACCGATGCTTTGGGCGTGCACCGCTGCTGGACGTGCACCGCTGCGGACGTGCAAACCCCTGCTGGACGTGCACCGCTGTTGGACGTGCACCGCTGCTGGAGTGCACCGCTGCGGGAATTTTGCACCGCTGCTGGAGTGCCCCGTGCTGGACGTGCCCCGTTTTTGGGGACGTTGAAACCGCTGCGGGAAGGTTGTCCCGGGATCCCGGGGACGTGCACCGCTGCGGGCTTTGCACCGTTTGCTGGACGTGCCCGTTTTGGGGCGTGCACCCGGTTGGCGGGGCACCGTTTGTGGACGTGAAACCCCCTGCTGGATTGCCCGGGGGGACGGCCCGCTGCGGGGGACGGCACCGCTCTGAACGTGCCCCGCTGCTGGACGTGACCGCTGTGTCCCCAAATAAAACCCTCACCCTATCCCCGTTTCCTCCCAAATTACTGCTTTTATTGATTTAAGTTCACTCGTAGTAAAATTAAAAAGGGCCTGATGTTGTAGCTGTACAAATGTCAAGATTCTGTTGTTTTCATTTTTCCCCCCACATAATTTTTTCCCCCTTTGGTCCAGTTGGTTTGGAAGACTGCTTTTTCTTCGTGCCTGTAGTTTCCCAGGGGGTTTTAGTTTTTTCCCCTTCTTTTATCACTCGATAAAATTAAAAAATCCCTTCCCATACGTTTGTTTTGCATTTTCCCCAAAAAAAGTTTCTTTTCCAGTATTTGCTTTTAGGGGATTTCCATTTTGAACCCAAATTTTTTTTTTCGTGATCGGTGGTGTAAGAAGGTTTTGGACGAGATATTTGGTTCCCCCTTTTCAGCTGTAAGTACAGGATTTGGAGGATGTCTTCAGTACTGAAGTTTATCCTGGTTTTTTGTTGTTGTTTCTGTTGTTAGTTATTTCCCGTTTTCGGGCGATTTTAAAAAGGGCCCTATCCGGGCGTTTACATTTTTTTTCTTCACTGGTTTTATTTAAAGAATTTTTTTTTTGGTTTGCCCTTTTTATGTTTTTGTGCAAGGGCACCTTGTAATTCCTCTCCGTCTCTGTTGTCGTCTATCTTTTCCCGTTTCTGTCTCTGTTGTCTGTTCTGTCTCTCTCTTCTTCCCGTAATTTAGTTTAAGGTTTGTCCTGGTTACTAGTCAATTTTTAAATGCGTTGCTTTTCTTTTGTTTTTTTTTTTTTGCTTATTTTCCCAACTATTTTATCTCGTCATCCAGCCTGAAAAGGGAAGTGGGAGAAAGGAACAAGGAGAAGAAAGGAGGGAGAGTGGAAGAATGGACCTAATTTCAAATGGAAGGAGTCAGTGGGGGAGAAGCATGAGGGAGCTGGAGAGAAAGGGAGGGGGCAGAGGGCAGGAAGTTCGTTAAAGAGAGGAAAAGGCGAGAATCAGGAGTAAAAGAGGAGAGGAAGAGAGAAGAGAGAGAAAAGAGAGAGAGAGGGGGGGGGAGGAAAGGAAAGCATTTCTTTCACAGCCTCGTTCATTTTGTTGTGAATCTTGTTTTATCGACACGCATGATTAATCGGTCAATTTTCTCCCGAAATTTAAAAAGGCGATAATTAATGTAAATAATTACGCTGGAGACTTTAGACAAATATAGAAATGGGGGAGAAGAGAGGAGAGAAGAGAGAGAGAGGAGAGAGAAAAGAGAGAGAGAAGAGAGAGAGAGAGAGAAGAGATTATCCCACAGAAGTGATAGTTTACTGTGCAAAAGGTCTAGGAACTAAGCCCCAAAAGAATTAACAGGAGAAACATCTGGATTTATATCAACAGTTCACTTTCAACTGGTCAACAACCAAAAAGCTTCAAGACCAGAGTAGCAATTTCCCCTTTAAATTTTTGGTCACTGATAATGATATTCTGGTTAAAATTGTTTGTCACTCTACTTTCAATAAACATACGTGTCACAAACAGGTTCCAACAGGCTTGTGGCAGTGTGTTCCTTACCACACTCACGTCTCACTGAACCTTCATTATTGTTTTCCCGCAATCATAGGGGGGTTGTGATGTCCAATTTATATTTTGAGGTGAAAGGTAGGGTGATTTTCTTAGTCAAACCACTTTTTAAACTTATAATAAATTTTCACTCAGCAAGCTATTGATATGCAGTAAGGTACGTATATTAAAATCAGTTTTATTTTCCTACTGAATGATATAAATATTTCTGTGGGCTATGCACCACATATGAAAGAAACTTATGAGAATATAAAGCACTCTGTGGTGACTTACAGGGTTTTTGCCTTGGGATGCGCCCGGCAGGAAAGGGTAAACACCAAGTACTGCTGCTTCCCATGTGAATGGGACAGCCGTGGAAAGGTTTCCGACACATCAGGAGAGACTGACCACCCCCGTCAGTCATTGGAGCCTGGGGTGAAAAATGTTTAACATTTCCCCCTCTCATTAAACCAAACAAAATTTTGCTACCACCACTACACAAAAACTGGTGCTCATGAAAATTTTGTAAAAGCTATGGAAAAAATCCTGTCAGGGATTCAAGTATTTAACATCAAATTCCTCTCACTGAGCGACGCTAAGAAGAGAGGAGTCTTCAATGGTCCCAGATTCGAGACTTTTAAAAAGGGAAT
>NW_026494121.1:0-12674 GCF_026875155.1 Cherax quadricarinatus
TTTTTTCTTTTTCTTTTTCTTCTTTTTTTTCTTCTTCCTCTTCCCCCTTTTCCCCTCCTCCTTTTTTCCCTCTGGGTTGTCTTTCTCTCTCCTGTCCTCGTGTTTTCTGTTCCTTCTTTATTTTATTTCACCACTTCCCCTTTCACGCACCTCGGTGCGCTTGCTCTCCCTCTGGGGGTTCAGCTCTCCATTGCAGTCTCTCCCCCTTCCTTTGTATTTGACGGCTCGCTTCCTTATTTCCTCTTCTACACTACCGACTACAACAACCCTCTCTTCTTCTACTACATCTACTGATGAAATCTAGACCATGTGCGGCGTCTGGTTGTCTTTGTTGTGGACGTTTCGCGCCATCCAGTGCTGGCTGGATGGCGAAACGTCTACGGTGGGGATGCCCGGGTGTTGTGCATGTGTCATTTCATCCTGTCGGTATTATATACAATTCTTGTACTACTACTACTACTACTACTACTACTACCTCCACCTCTTCCTGCCTACATATAGCCGTCCTGCTCCTCCTCTGTTAGTGTGACTTTGTCAATGGTCCAAGTCGAGGACCGAAACGTCGTCCGTAAGCTTCTGTCCTTTTATGTGCGGGTTATTTGTGTATAATGCACCACAACCTGGCTGACCAGAAACTGACTTGTGGAACTTTTCAAATTCGTTTTAGAAGTGGTCTGCTAGCTATCATCTGATGCACGAAAAAAAAAGTCTCCCTTTGCTTTTCATTATCTTTTTCACCGGTCTGCGAGACTTCTTTCGTATGACTTCAGAGTGTATATATGGAATGCGTTTCCAAAAATTTCTGAGTAAATTAGGATTTATCTTCCCCAATTCAAGTGGCATAAAGCGTTCCCAGTAATTTACTGTTAACTGACTTAATACGAGCTGTTAATGTTTCTCCATAGTTCAGATCTGTAATTCCTCCTGCCTTCAACTGGACCAGACCTTTGAAATGAGCAATAAAATAAGTATTTTTGTTAATAAAAAGGAGGAGGTCAGTGTAAGAACAAATATATATGTTGAGAAGCTGTAACCAAGACGATCAAACTGTCATTTAAGCTCAATGAAGAATACAGTCAAAAAAAAACACGTTTCAGATATGTTTTAACAAAATGCGACAATCATAAAGTATAGACATCTCCAGATAGACATCAACTTATTAATTCCCCTCTAACATCTAGCTTGTTTCTGGTTGTGTAACATTTGTCAGAGAATATTTCAAGTCCAGTTATCCTTTAAAATACAGAAATATTTCAATAGCGCTTTGGGATTACAACTGCCAAATATAACCCAATTAAAAAAAAATTGAGATGTTGTAATATCAAAGGTTCTTTGTGGTACCAATCGAATTTAATACATTTGTATAACTTAAGAGATAATCTTCTTCAAACTTCCTCTTGGAGTATAACTTTGGATATACTTTTATGACATTTACTTGTATCATATAATCGAATAGTGTTTTTGAGGCCAATTTAATAGTGTAAGGTTTTAGATTAAGTACCCGTCTGTAGGCTGCAGTGATGATGTATAAGAACTAAACACTGCAAAGCAGGGTCTACTGGAAGATTCGAGACATGTTCAAGTACCTACCGGCTTTATGCCACTCACGCAACCTAGTCAGTCCACGTCACATCAACTTAAGGAAAAGCACACGGCATCAGACCTACTAGCAACAAACTAGTCAGGTCCAACCACACCCCCACCCGCACCCATCATGTGTTTATCTAACCTATTTTTAAAACTACACAACGTTTTAACCTCAATAACTGTATCTCGGATTTTGTTCCAACTCATCCGCAAATCTATTACCAAACCATGCTTTCCTATATCCTTCCTGACTGTATTATCCCAACTTGACGAGGAAAAAAAACAAAAAAAAAAAAAAAAAAAAGAAAAAAATGAAAAGAAAAAGAGATCTAACAAAGAAGAAGAAAAAAAAAAAGAGAAACAAAAAAAAGTAAAAAAAAACTGAAAAAAAAAAAAGCCAAGAGCACCTCTCCCCACTTCAACAAACCACCCCCGCGACAAGTTCCCACACTCAGCCCCCCCCCCCCCCCCCCCGATGCCCCTTCCCCTCTGCCCCCACTGCCCCGCGGCCCCCCCCCCCCGCACCCGCCCGCCCTCCCCCGTCGTCCCCCCCCCACCCCGCCTCCCCCCCTCCCCCTCCCCCCCCCCCCACCCTACTTCCCCCCCCCCCTACCCCCCCACCCCTCCCCCCCCTCCCCCCCCCCCCCCCCCCCTCCCCTTCCCCCCCCCTCCTCCCCCCCCCCCCCTCCCCCCCCTTCGCCCCCCCCGCCCCCTTACCTCCCCCCCCTTCCCCACACCTTCGCCGCCCTACCCCTCCGCACCCCCCCCCCCAGCATCCCCACACCCCCCCTGCCCCCCCAATCACTCGCCCCCCCCACCACCCCCCCCCCCCCCCCCCCTCCCCCCGGCCCCCCCCCCCCGCTCCCCCCCCTCCTCCCCTCCCACCCGGCCCGAACCACCCCCACCCCTCCCCGGCCTCCCCCCCACCCCCGCCCGGCCCCTCCCCCACCCCCCTCTCCCCGGCCTTCCCCTCAACTCCACCCACCCCCCCCCGGCCCGCCTCCCTAACCCACCGCGCCCCCTCTCCCCCCCCCCCCGCCATGCCCCCTCCCCCCGCCACCCCCCCCCCCATCCCTTCCTCCCCATCCCCCCCCCCCACACCCCCCATTCCCCCCCCCCCCCCCCCCCCCCCTATCCCCCCCCTCCCCAATCGCCCCGCCCCCCTCACCCCCCCTCCCCCCCCCCCCCCCCAATTCCTCCCCCCCGTCCCCCCCCCGCCACGAGCCCCTTCCCTCTCCCCCCCCCCCCGCGCCCCCCCCCCCCCCCACTCCCCCGACCCGAACCTCGCCCCGACGACCACCACCCCCCCAACCCCCCAACCCCCACCCTCCCCTCCCCCCCCCGCCTGCTCACCCCCCCCCTCCCACCCCCCCCTACACACTCACTCCCTGCAACCTCCGTCCCTGTCCCCCCAACCTCTACCCCCACGCCTTTCCCACCCCTCCGCGCCCAATCCCCCCCATGCCCCCGACCTGCCCCCCCCCCCCTGCCCTCCACGCCAGCCCCCCCCTCGCACACCCATCCCCCAGTCCCCCCGCCACCCCTCCCCCCCCCCCCCCGATGCCCCCCTCCCCCGCCGCCCCCCCCCCCCCCCGCCCCCCCGCGCCCACCCGACCTCCCCATCCCCCCTCCACCCGACCCCCCCCACACTCCTCCCCCCCCCCAATCCGCCCCCCCCTACGCTCACCTCCCCCCCCACCCCCCCCCCCCCCCTCCCCCGCCCCCGCCCTCTCTACCCTCCCCCCCCTCCCCCCCTCGACCCCCCCCTCCCCCGCTACCCGCCCGCGCCCCCCGCCCCCCCTCCGTCCTCTCCCTACTTCCCCTCTTCCCAGCACCCGCCCCCCCCCGCCGACCCTCATTCCACCCCCCCTCTCCTCCCCCCTCCCCCTCCCCCGCCCCTCCTCCTCCCCCCCCCCACCCTCCCCCAGCGCCCCCCCTCCTCCCCCCAGCCCCCCCCCCCCCCCGCCCCCCTCCCCGCCTCGAACCACCCCCCTTCCCCCCCTCCGTCCCCTCCGTACCCCCGCCCGCCACTCATCCCTCTTTACGCCCACCCCCCTCCTTCCCCCTCCCCCCATCTCCCTTCCCCCCTCCCCTTGCCGTCCCGCTCCCCCCCCCCTCCGTCCGTCTATTCCCCCTCCCCCCCCCCCCACCCCCCCCTCTCTCCCCCCCCCCCCCCCCTCCTCCCACCCCCTTTCACCCCCCTCCCCCCTCGTCCGCCCCCCCACGCCCCCCCCCCTCCCTCCCTTCCACCCCACCCCCCCCCCCCCCCCCGCCACCCCCGCCTCTGCCCCCCCCCGCCCCCCCGCCCCCCCCCCTGCCCCACACCTCCCCTACACCCCTCACCGCTCACCCGCCGTCCAACCCCCCCCACCCCGCCCCTCCCCCACCCGCCTAACCGCCCCCCCCCCCCCTCACCCCCCCCCCCCCCCCCCTCCTCACCCCCCCCCCCCTCCCCCCTCCCCCCCCCCTCGCCCCCTCCCCCCCCCCCCCCACCGCCCTACCCCCCCCCCCCCCCCCTCCGTCCCCCCTCCCCCCCCCTGCTCTACCGCCCCACCACGCGCACCCCCCCACACCCCTCCCCCCCCCAGACCCCCTCCACCCGTCCCATCCCCCCCTCGCCTCCCTCCCCTCGCTCACCCCTCCCCCCCACCGCCCTCCGCCCCTCCCCACCCCCCCCCCCCCCCCCTCCCCCCCTCCCCCCCCCGCCCCCCCCCCTCCCCCTCTCCCCCCCGCCCTACCCCCCCCCCTCCCATCCCCTCCTCCCCCCTCCGCCCGACCCTCCCAAGCTGCCCCCCCCCCCCTGGCCCCGCCTGCCCCCCCCTCCGCCCTGCCCCACCCCCCCCGCTTCTCCCCTCCCGCCCCCCCGTGCCCTACCCACATCCTCACCACCCTCCCGCCCCCCCTGCCCCCTCCCCCCTGCCCCGCCCTTCCACTCCCCACCCCCCCCACCCCTTCCCCCCCCGCACTGCCATGCCCCCCCACCCCCCCACCCCCCCCCCCCCCCCCTACCCCCCTCCACTACCTCCCCGAGAAACCCCCCCACCCCCCCCCCCCCCTCACCCAGCTCCTCCCCCCCTCCCCCCCCCCCCACTCCCCCCCCCCCCACCCGCCCCCACCCCCTCCCTCTACCCCCCCCCCCCCTCCCCTCCCCCCCCCCCCCCCACGCCCCTCCGGCAGCCCTCCTCCACCCCAGCCCCCCCCTCTCCTCTGCACTCCCCCCCCCCCCGCCCCCATAACTCCAACACCCGCCCCACCCCCCCACCACGTCCGCCTCGCCTCCCCCCCCAGCCCCCGTCGCCCCCCCTCCACCCCCTGTACCCCCGCCACGCCCGCCGCCACCCCCCCTTCCCCACACCCCGCCTCCCCAACCCCGCCACCCCCCCACCCCGACGCTATCCCCCCCCCCCCCCCCCCCCCCACCCCCCCCCTCCTCCCCACCCGCCAATACTCCCCCGCCCCCCTCCCCCATTCCTCCCAGCCCCTGTCCACTCTCCCCCCCCTCCCACTCCCCACACCCACCCCCCCCATTCCCCCCCCCCCCTCACTCGCCCCCTTCTACCTCCCACCGCCCTCTGCACCCCGCCACCCCCTTCCTCCCCCAACCCCCTTCCCCACCCCCCCCCCCCCCCCTTGCCCCCCGCCCCACCCCCCACCCCGCCCCCCCCCCTGCACTCCCCCTACCCCCCGTTGCCTCTCCCCACCCCCTACCCTGCCGCCCCCCCCCCCACACCCTCTCCACCACCCGCTCCCCCCGCTCCGCCCCCCACCCCCCGCACATATGCACCCCCCCCCCCTCCCCCCCGCCCCCACCCCGCCACCATCGCCCCCTCCTCCACCTCCCCCCACACCCCCCCCACCCTCCCTCCCTCCCCCCCCCCACCCCTCCCCCCCCCCCGCCCTCCCCCCCCCCCTCCCCCCCCCCGTCCATCCCACGGCCTGCACGCCCCCCCGCTTCCCCCCCCCGCTCCCCCCCCCCCCCCACG
Source organism: Cherax quadricarinatus (assembly GCF_026875155.1). NCBI lineage: Eukaryota > Metazoa > Arthropoda > Malacostraca > Decapoda > Parastacidae > Cherax > Cherax quadricarinatus. The sequence continues at coordinate 5,571 of NW_026494121.1, forward strand.
CCTCCCACCCCACCCCCCCCCCCCCGACCCGCCCCCCCTGCCGCACCCACCCCCCCTTGACGTAAGTTGCGAGTAACCAGTTTTGGGAAGATACTATTTAGCAAACTAACAATACAACCCCCAACATAACTTCCAGATTTTCCATTTATGCACCTCAGTTCATAACCCCCCTAATTCTAAGCCTAATCAAAACATAGCAGATTCAGGCCTCAGTCTATCCTCATAGGGAAGATTTCTGATGGTTTAGAAAGACACGAAAGCAAACACTGACATAAATAAAAAAATTATGAAAAACGTTTCGGTCCTGGGACCTTGATCACTTCTAAATAAAACAGAGGTAGAAAACATTAAATATATAGGGCGGAAGAGTGAGGTGTGGAGTGAACCCAACCACGGAGACCTGAAGAATGTCAGTTTTGGATAGGACGGTAGACGATGAAATCTAGTGACTCTGATGTTGTTGGGTTGGTGGTGCTTAAGTACATGTATGCAAGTTTTTGGAATTTTGTAGTTTCCAGTGTTACGCACTATAGTGTCGGTGACGGCGATTAGTGAGGCTTCCTAGGCACCGTCGGCGTCTGAGGTCTGGTTCCGGTGAAACGAGTTTGTGCCTCACTTTCCAATGTTACGGCCCTTTGTGCATAAATTTTTTAAGAAGGGTCAATTGAATTAGTGTGTAATAACGGCTTTTCACTTAGTATTATATTACAGGTAACTTTATTCGTAGCTAAAATTAAAGACTCCCTAGTTTTTATATTATCTGGGCCTGATTTATTGATTTATTTTGTAGGATGTTTTGTGTTATATATGTTGGGTCGTTTATGCATCACAAACTCACTCATTTCCGAGTGACGAGGTGTCAAGCTAGGAGTTTTAACTCATAGCAGTTCATTCTCACCTCCGGTAGAGAAAGCACCCAGCCACGGAGCTCCCTAGTTCTCTTGTTGCAAGTCTCAGAACCCTTTGAACCAGGATTCTTGGGTTCAACCAAGGTTGCTTGGAATTACTTTCATTCTCGGAATATTTGCCGGGTTGCGTCTGTGCCATAAGCTATTAATGAAGCAATACACCAAGTCTGTGGATACTCCAACTATTAAAGCTCGTGGTGGTCTCTAACCCGTTCTAGGCTGTGGTGTATATAATAGATTGAGGAAGCGGAGTAAAGACACCCTAACTAGTGTTTCATTGATCTCGCTTTGATTATGAAACTATAGTGATTGTGTTCTTATGAATTTAAAAGAAAAGGTATACCTAAATTTTTATCAATTATTTAAATTACTAAGTGGACTTTTATAATCTTAGTATTATAACTGAATAAAACCAATAAAGCATTATAGAACTTTTTTGCCTTATATTTATATATGTGTATTTGAAAAGAGTAAGAAGACCTGAGTGAATCTTCACCTGTTGTTACTAAAGGGTCTCTTCTCTTGAAAAGAAAGACTCAAAACGTAAACATTCCCAGTTCTCAAAATGCCACCGTGGAGTCTCTGTGGATGACACAGGCGGTACCTACAATCGACTCTGTAAGAGGCATTTCGATGCTCATTCAGGCGGACAGCAAGATCCTTGCTATCTCCTCGCCTACATATTTCTTGGGACAGAATCCACAGGGGATAGTGTAGACGCCTGCCCTGTAGAAGGTAAGGTTGGGGCTTGCGTTTCGTAAGTGAGTCTTTGATAGATGATGTTTTATATGGTGGAAACGTTGGATGTTACTCATAGCAATGCCCGCGGAGTATTCGTGCAACATCACCACAAGGGAAGCACTATGAACTGTTAGGGGCTTTTCCATGGATAGCTTTGTGCCTTGATTCTGCAATCTCGGATGAAGAAAGTGGGAACTGAAGAACGTGGTAAGGCTTGTGCTATGCAAGTACATTCTTCAAGACAACAAGGGGCTGGAGATGCGAAGAGCTCTTAAAGAAGAAGACCAATGAGGACTCCTCTTTTAGTGCGGGTGTCTGGTGTGGAATAAAAGTGTATAAGATCGTCCTGTGGTAGGTTTCTATACACTTTGAAGAGAAGTTTTTGTCCACCTGTCTGAGATCTGCACCGGAGAATGTCGCTGAGAGAAAGTTGCCATCGTTTTCGAGTTCAAGTGTAAACTTTATTTATGGTTCTGCTGCATTGATCTTGTGAGAAGGGCCTGGATATTGAGCGTTCTCAATAGAGAAACCAATATACTCAACAATCTTAGCCAGGTAACGGTGTTGGAATGAGGGTGCTGAATTTCTCTGTCTCAAGTTTTTCCGATAAGAGGTTGGCAGCACAGCACGTGAGCGGGCTGCCCATTGCCATCCCAAAGCATTGTTTGTAAACGTTGTCCTGATACTGAAGAAGTTGAAATTTAACACAAAGATCCACTACACATGATGAAATCTAGAAGAGGTAAAGGGAGGTCGGGTTTTCATTGAGCCCTCTGTCTCAGAATGGTTGATTGCAGCGTCATAGGAACGTTGTAAAGAGGGCTGTGACATATAAGGAAGCCCATGCATTTTTTGTTTTTAACATTCAGGTTGGAAATTCGGGAGAGAAGATCACCTGAGTGTTTGAGGTGGGCTTGACTGATGTATTGTCCCAGAAGCGCTGGTGGCAAGGTGGCCGGCTAAGTCTGTGTGGTGCACTCTCTATGCCCGAAGTGATAGCCGTAGTGGGATGCCAGGTTTTTGTTGTGTCTTAGGAAGGCCATACAGGCCTGCTCTGTTTCGTTGACCTGGTAAAAGTTTAATAGTTTTTTGCCTTGTTCTAAATTTTTCGTAAGAGATGCTGCGAGCCTTTTGAAGAAAAAGTCTGGGCACTTTGAAGTATGTCACTGATTCTGAACAGGCTGGTATGTGTGGCATCATCGAGAAAGATTTAAAAACTTAAAACTTTATTGGTTGTAAGTCCGACAGTGTCGAGTAACAACCACAACCTCCTTTGTCAAGCGGTTGCAAGACGTTTTTCAACCAGTGCAGTATAATCCAAAGAGGCCCTAACCAAGGATATATTATTTGAAGAACAACCTAGGATTTCTATTATTTATGCCTTCTTGATATGAATCCAAGGATTCTGTTAACTTTATATTGCGAACACTTATGCACTGTTTGTCTTGGCTTCTGATTACTGCTAACCTGAAACTCCTAAATCCTTTTCGCAATCAGTTAATATTAAGAATATACATTATTCATTTTATATTGTCATGGTTATTTTCCTGTCTAATATTTTTGAACTTTGAATTTGTCTATATTAAACTGCATCTGCACTTCTCTGACCATGCATCAGACTATTTCAAGTCTTCCCTGAGTACCCTAATATCCTTATTGGAATGAATTGGACGTCCTAATTTGGCGTCGTCAGCAAATTTGCTTATGTCTCCATTTATATTGTTCATGTAAACTGTGAACAACAAAGGGTCCAACACTGACCCCTGTAGAACACCGCTTGTGACGTGTCCCCACTCTGATTTCTCCCCATTTATGCTAACTCTCTGCTGCCTATTTGTCATCCATGCCTCTGTCTAGGAAAAAAATTCTCATCCTCTTCCGTGTGCATTAAGTTTCCCAATAGCCTCTCATGTGTAAGTTAGACACATGAGAGTAAGACACATGTGCAACATCTGGGTATCTTTATTGTAGACGTTTCGCCATCCAGTGGCTTTATCAATACAAATTCTAGGACATAACTTGAAGACAGTAGAACTATGTACAGAAGATGAGGTAATCAGTCCCTCAACCTAGGAGTAGGTGCGAACAGCACCATAGTCGTGGAGATTCTGAAGCAGAAGAAAGAATCCTGGCGCTTATATAGTAACGTCAGGTGAAGCAGACGAGGGCAAATTCACTTGTGGGCGGGATTCCCCAGTAGAAGTAGGTCCTTCCCAAGAGATGGTTAGTTGTAGTAGTATAAGTTGTCGTAGTTGTGGAAGGTTTAATGTACATGCCTCAGAATTAGATTCCAGATGGTTTTCAGTGTCTGATCAAGTAGTGTACGAATGGAATATAATACCGACAAGATGAGAGTAAGACACATGTGGCAACATCTGGGTATCTTTATGTAGACGTTTCGCCATCCAGTGGCTTTTATCAAATACAAATTCTAGGACATAACTTGAAGACAGAAACTAGTACAAGAAGATGAAGTAATCAGTCCCTCAACCTAGGAGTAGGTGCGAACAGCACCATAGTCGTGGAGAATCTGAAGCAAAGAAAGAAATCCTGGCTCTTATATAGTAACGTCAGGTGAAGCCATACGGGGCAAATTCAACTTGTGGGCGGGATTCCCCTTAAAGTAGGTCATTCCCAAAGAGATGGTTAGTTGTAGTAGTAGTAAGTTGTCGTAGTTGTGAAGGTTATGTACATGCCTCAAATTAAATTCCATGATGTTGCAGTTGTCTGACAGGTTGTTACGAATGGTATTTAATACCGACAAGATTAGAGTAGACTACATGTCAACATCTGGGTAACTTTATGTAGACCTTTTTCGCCCATCCAGTGGATTTTATCAATACAAATTCTAGACATAACTTGAAGACAGTAGAACTAATGTACAGAAGATGAGGTAATCAGTCCCACAACCTAGGAGTATGTGCGAACCAGCACCATAGTCGTGGAGATTCTGAAGCAGAAGAAAGAATTCCCAGGCGCTTATATAGTAACGTCAGGTGAAGTCAGAGGACGAAGGGCAAATCACTTGTTGCGGGATTCCCTATTAGAAGTAGGTCCCTTCCCAAAGATATTGGGTTAGTTGTAGTATAGTAGTTGACGTAAGTTTAAGGTTATGTACATGTCCTCAAATTAAGATTCCATGATGTTGCAGTGTCTGACAATTTGTGTACAATGGTATATAATCCTGACAGTACCCAGATGTGCACCATGTTCTTACTCTCATCTTGTCGGTATTATATACCTTCGTACACAACTTGTCAGACACTGCAACATCATGAATCTTAATTCTGAGGACATGTACATAACCTTCAACAACTACGACAACTACTACTACTACAACTAACCCATCTCTTTTTGGATAGGACCAACTCTACTGGGAATCCCCCCACAAGTGAATTGCCCTCGTCTGCTTCAACCTGACGTTTTACTATATAAGCGCCAGGATTCTTTCTTCTGCTTCAGAATCTCCACACAATGGTGCTGTTCGCACCTACTCTAGGTTTGATGGGCTGATTACCCTCATCTTCTGTAACATAGTTCTACAGTCTTCAAGTTAATGTCCTAGAATTTGTATTGATAAAGCCACTGGATGGCGAAACGTCTAAATAAAGATACCCAGATGTTCACATGTTCTTACTCTCATCTTGTCGGTATATATACCAATTCGTACACAACTTTGTCAGACAGCAACTCATGAATCTTAAATCTGATGACATGTACGAAAAACCTCACAACTACGAAAACTACTACCACTACAACTAACCCATCTCTTGGAAGATCTACTTCTACTGGGAATCCCGCCCACAAAAATTTGCCCTCCTGCTTCATCGTTACTATATAAGCCCAGGATTTTTTCTTTGTTTCAAATTTCCCCAAACCTATGGTGCTGTTCGCACCTACTCCTAGGTTGAGGGTGATTCCCTCATTTCTGACATAGTTCTACGTTTTCAATTTTGTCAAATTTGATTGATAAAGCCACGGGAGGCAAACGCACAATAAAGATACCCAGATGTTGCACATGTTTTTATTTCCATTTGTGGGTTTTATATACCATTCGTCACAATTTGTCAACCTGCACATCATGGAATCTTAATTCTGAGGAAAAGTACAAAACCCTTTCCCAAAACTACACAACTACACTACTACAACTAACCCATCTCTTTGGGAAGGGGGACCTACTTTTATGGGGAAAATCCCCCCCAAATAATTTCCCCTCGCTGCTCACCTACGTTCTATATAAGCGCCGGTTCTTTTTCTGTTCAGAATCCCCATATGGTGTTTCGCCCTACCCTAGGTTGGGGGACTGATTACCTCATCTTCTGTACATAGTTCTACTGTCTTCAATTTATGTCCGAATTTGTATTGATAAAGCCACTGGAGGCAAAAACGCTACAAAAAAGAACCCAGATGTTGCACATGTCTTCCTCATCTTTCGGTATTATTACCATTCGTAACAATTAACATTTTCAACGCGGAATTTTAAAACTGTATCTTTTCGCCGTCCAGTGGTTTTATCAATACAAATTCAAGCTACTACTACTTCTACCACTAAACCAACCCACCCTTGGGAAGACCTCCCCACTGGGAATGCCACCACCGTGACTAGCCCTCTTTTACCCCCCCAAAGTCACTGGTGCTTTGTAAAGTAAAGAAAAAGAACAAAGTGCAACAAATGTGACATTTTATTGGGGCAACGTTTCGCTCTCCAGGGCTTTGCAAGCCGTACATGGACCAGAGGGAATAAGGCCAGTGAGGTGCAATTAAAAGGTAGTAGTGGTAGTATGACTAAGTTGTAGGTTTAATAGTAATACAATAAGGAGAAACAAAAAAACTCGTACATGGTAAAAGGATAAAAAGCTATTATTGGGGGAAAAAAAATGGTTGACAAATAAGACGGGTAGAGGGGAGCCCGTTGCAGTGTTGACCTCTGTAATGTGCTTTTGAGTATTACAGAGAGACTAGTGATGGCAGGGGTTTCTGTTTTTAAGGATTCTTGCTAAGATTCAAGATGGTGAAGCGCCTTGTTTTGTTTAATTTATTCGAAACACGATTAGGCGACTCGAGGCACTTTTCGTCTGCGGAAAAAAGTTTCTTTGATCACTAATGGGCGTCCCCGAATTTCGTGAGATGATTGGTGAATTTCGGGTTGACAAGGCGTTTCAAATTATCGTTCCCACAAGCGAAAGTTTCATTAAGGGGGGGTCGAGGTTTTTTGCTGTTTTTACCTACATAAATCTTGCGCACCTCCCCAGGGGATATTAAACCCCCGCTTTACTGGTTCGTGGTGCTTTTATTTTTTGCCTGGGCAGACCTTTTTTGAATGCTGGGGAAACGATGACGACTCTGGGGTTGCTTGTGAAAGACTTAAAACGTTTAGGCAACCTGGGTTGGGGGAAGAATTATAACTTTGTTAGGAGGTGGGGGGGCTGGGGAATTAAAAATCTGAAGAGCTCTT
>NW_026494126.1:0-20908 GCF_026875155.1 Cherax quadricarinatus
TACATATATGATTGCAGGACTCGTTCCTACATGTCTTATAATGACCCTGACTGTTTTTGTTTTGGAAGTTTGCTGGGTTGGGTTATTTAGTAGAAATTGTTTTCAATGACCATTCATTAGGGAAATTAATGTATGTTATTTAGAATGGGGACTGTATATACGGAGGGGGGTAGAAGTGTCACCTGTGTCGGCACTGGCAATAATGAGTATTGTAAAGGAGGGTTTGAAGATTATGTGGATTAATAATATATAAATAACAAAGTGGAAAAAATAATGCAGATTGTAGGTTTGGGTTTTCCTTGGTTATAATAATAATGATGAATATTGTTATGTTATCTTGTGTAATCTTACTTAACATAGTTACATTGGATGTAATGTATATGGGATGAGGGACAGTTGTGACAACACAACGTTAATCGTCTGTGTTCATTTAGACAATGAGATTCATAATTTTGAGTAAGAACTGATACTGTGTTCTTTTATCTATTTAATGTATTGTGTTGTTTTAAATAAAAATATAAAAAAAAAATATGTACATGCCCGTCCCTCATGCTCCTACCTGGTATGCCTAGCTGTCCCTCGTGAATAACCGACCCCATAACCTTCCTCATTCTGTTTCCTAAAACTTTTGCAAAGATCTTATAGTCCGAGCACATAAGAGATATAGCTCTATATGCACTCAGACCCCTCCCCCTTCCCTTTTTGGGCACCAACACAACTACCCCCGTACTTTGCGACATACCTAACCTCCCCTCCGTGAGCATGCAATTCAATACATCAACCAAACAATGCTTAATACTTCCCCAATGCACCCTATAAAAATCATTCGAAATGCCATCTATACCTGGTGCCTTTCCTTTACTCATACTAAAAATCGCCTCCTCTACCTCCTGCACTCGAATTCTACCTTCCAGTACCGTTCTATCCCTGTCACTTATAACTTTTCTGAAATCCCTCCCCACCAGGCCACCCGCCTGGACCCCCCCCCTACTCCCCGCCGTAGCTTTTCCCCAAACCATAGATCAGCATAAAAACTCATGCTGTCCGTGGTGAGGAGTACTTGACCTGGCAGGTAACCACCCAAACCCGTGCATACTTCCAATTGCAAGAGGGACGTCGCCTGTTGTCTGACCCTGAACTTGCGCAAGACACAACCCGAAGGTTTGTCGCCCCAGAGCACTTCTTCCATACCTGCTCTGACTCGAACCGCATTAAAACGTTCATTGTGAATTTCTGCAAGTCGACTACGAAGATGTTCAATGTCGTCATACCTACTACTTCCACCCTCCACATAGTAATCATGAAGCTGCCCCTCCAAACAGTTTTGTAGCCCAAACCTCCACCTTGCTTCCTCCTTACCCCGCTTCTTATAATAACTCGCTATTCCGGGTTTGGCACGTGTTTCCCACCATTCCAACAAACATTCATCTGCCCTCCGCGTTTCCCAGATATTTTTCCACCAATCCTGAAAAGCGGACCCATCCCCTTCCCCTCCAAGAGCCGCCCATTCAGTTTCCAATACCCTGAATAAACCCTGATCATTCCATCCCAGTCCAAGTCTGCTAGCACTGCACGGTGATCGGAAAACCCCAGATCAAGGGTCTGCACGCGCCCAACTCGAAATTCCTTGTGTAGCATAAATCCTATCCAGTCGGGCCGCGTAACCTCTGCGTACAAACGTATTGTTCCACCCCCCACCCACCCCTCCCCACTACATCATAAACCCCTACATCCCCCAGCAGATTTCTTAGGACAGGTAGAACGCACCCCGCCCCCCTTGGCTCAACATCCCCATGGCGGATAATGCAATTCCAATCCCCACCTAAAACCGAAATTAAAGGTAAACCCCGGATGTGAAACGTTAAAGCCTCCCTCACAAAGTCTATTTTAACTTTCGAGTTACTGTCCGCTGGCATACAAACTCCGATAAAACAAACTCTAACCCCACCCCAATACCCATCCACCCTTACCACCGGTGGTGGTGGCGGTGGTGCTAGCGGTGGTGGTAGCGGTGGTGGTGGCGGTGGTGGTAGCGGTGGTGGTGGTGGTGGTGGTAGCGGTGGTGGTGGCGGTGGTGGTAGAGTGGTGGTAGCGGTGGTGGTGGCGGTGGTGGTAGCGGTGGTGGTGGCGGTGGTGGTAGCGGTGGTGGTGGTGGTGGACGTGTGGTGGGGGTGTGCGGTGGTGGTGGCGGTGGTGGTGGCGGTGGTGGTAGCGGTGGTGGTGGCGGTGGTGGCGGGTGGTGGGTGGTGGGGGTGGTGGTAGCGGTGGTGGTGGCGGTGGTGGTGGCGGTGGTGGTGGTCTTTTTCAGTACTTACCGGCAGTGTGCAATATATCTCTGCAACATAGTGCACCACAACATTCAGAATGTAATATATGTTAACACTTATACATCACAGTACATAACAACAGTATGCGAGACATTAACACACAGTCGTACTGGCCAGGTTGTGGCAATACACAGTCGTACTGGCCAGGTTGTGGCAATACACAGTCGTACTGGCCAGGTTGTGGCAACACACAGTCGTACTGGCCAGGTTGTGGCAACACACAGTCGTACTGGCCAGGTTGTGGCAACACACAGTCGTACTGGCCAGGTTGTGGCAACACACAGTCGTACTGGCCAGGTTGTGGCAACACACAGTCGTACTGGCCAGGTTGTGGCAACACACAGTCGTACTGGCCAGGTTGTGGCAACACACAGTCGTACTGGCCAGGTTGTGGCAACACACAGTTGTACTGGCCAGGTTGTGGCAACACACAGTTGTACTGGCCAGGTTGTGGCAACACACAGTTGTACTGGCCAGGTTGTGGCAACACACAGTCGTACTGGCCAGGTTGTGGCAACACACAGTCGTACTGGCCAGGTTGTGGCAACACACCGGCGTCTTGGCCAGGTTGTGGCAACACACAGTCGTACTGGCCAGGTTGTGGCAACACACAGTCGTACTGGCCAGGTTGTGGCAACACACAGTCGTACTGGCCAGGTTGTGGCAACACACAGTTGTACTGGCCAGGTTGTGGCAACACAGAGTTGTACTGGCCAGGTTGTGGCAACACACAGTTGTACTGGCCAGGTTGTGGCAACACACAGTCGTACTGGCCAGGTTGTGGCAACACACAGTCGTACTGGCCAGGTTGTGGCAACACACCGGCGTCTTGGACAGGTTGTGGCAACACACAGTCGTACTGGCCAGGTTGTGGCAACACACAGTTGTACTGGCCAGGTTGTGGCAACACACCGGCGTCTTGGCCAGGTTGTGGCAACACACAGTCGTACTGGCCAGGTTGTGGCAACACACCGTCGTCTTGGCCAGGTTGTGGCAACACACAGTCGTACTGGCCAGGTTGTGGCAACACACAGTCGTACTGGCCAGGTTGTGGCAACACACCGGCGTCTTGGCCAGGTTGTGGCAGCACACAGTTGTACTGGTCAGGTTGTGGCAACACACAGTTGTACTGGCCAGGTGGTGGCAACACACAGTCGTCTTGACCAGGTTGTGGCAACACACAGTCGTACTGACCAGGTTGTGGCAATACACAGTCGTCTTGGCCAGGTTGTGGCAACACACAGTTGTACTGGCCAGGTTGTGGCAACACACAGTTGTACTGGCCAGATGGTGGCAACACACAGTCGTACTGGCCAGGTTGTGGCAACACACAGTCGTCTTGGCCAGGTTGTGGCAGCACACAGTTATACTAGCAAGGTTGTGGCAGCACACAGTCGTACTGGCCAGGGTGTGGCACACACAGTTGTACTGGCCAGGTTGTGGCAACATACAGTCGTACTGGCCAGGTTGTGGCAACACACAGTTGTACTGGCCAGGTTGTGGCAGCACACAGTCGTCTTGGCCAGGTTGTGGCAGCACACAGTTGTACTGGCTAGGTTGTGGCAGTACACAGTCGTATTGGCCAGGTTTTGGCAGCACACAGTTTTACTGGCCAGGTTGTGGCAACACACAGTTGTTCTGGCCAGGCAGTGGCAACACACAGTTGTACTGGCCAGGTTGTGGCAACACACAGTTGTACTGGCCAGGTTGTGGCAATACACAGTTGTACTGGCCAGGTTATGGCAACACACAGTCGTACTGGCCAGGTTGTGCCAGCAGACAGTCGTACTGGCCAGGTTGTGGCAACACACAGTTGTTCTGGCCAGGTTGTGGCAATACACAGTCGTACTGGCCAGGTTGTGGCAACTCACAGTTGTACTGGCCAGGTTGTGGCAATACACAGTCGTACTGGCCAGGTTGTGACAACACTCAGTTGTACTGGCCAGGTTGTGGCTGCACACAGTCGTACTGGCCAGGTTGTGGCAGCACACAGTCGTACTGGCCACGTTGTGGCAACACCCAGTCGTACTGGCCAGGTTGTGGCAGCACACAATCGTACTGGCCAGGTTGAGGCAGCACACAGTCGTACTGGCCAGGTTGTGGCAACACACAGTCGTACTGGCCAGGTTGTGGCAGCACACAATCGTACTGGCCAGGTTGAGGCAGCACACAGTCGTACTGTCAAGGTTGTGGCAACACACAGTCGTACTGGCCAGGTTTTGGCAACACACAGTCGTACTGGCCAGGTTGTGGCAATACACAGTCGTACTGGCCAGGTTGTGGCAACACACAGTTGTACTGGACAGGTTGTGGCAACACACAGTTGTACTGGCCAGGTTGTGGCAACACACAGTCTTACTAGGCAGGTTGTGGCAACACACAGTCGTCTTGGCCAGGTTGTCTCAACACACAGTCGTACTGGCCAGGTTGTGGCAACACACATTCGTACTGGCCAGGTTGTGGCAATACACAGACGTACTGGCCAAGTTGTGGCAACACACAGTTGTACTGGCCAGGTTGGGGCAACACACAGTTGTACTGGCCAGGTTGTGGCAACACACAGTCGTACTGGCCAGGTTGTGGCAACACACCGTCGTCTTGGCCAGGTTGTGGCAGCACACAGTTGTACTGGCCAGGTTGTGGCAACACACAGTTGTACTGGCCAGGTGGTGGCAACACACAGTCGTCTTGACCAGGTTGTGGCAACACAGTTGTACTGGCCAGGTTGTGGCAATACACAGTCGTCTTGGCCATGTTGTGGCAACACACAGCTGTACTGGCCAGGTTGTGGCAACACACAGTTGTACTTGCCAGGTGGTGGCAACACACAGTCGTACTGGCCAGGTTGTGGCAACACACAGTCGTCTTGGCCAGGTTGTGGCAGCACACAGTTATATTGGCAAGGTTGTGGCAGCACACAGTCGTACTGGCCAGGGTGTGGCAACACACAGTTGTACTGGCCAGGTTGTGGCAGCACACAGTCGTACTGGCCAGGGTGTGGCACACACAGTTGTACTGGCCAGGTTGTGGCTACAGTCGTACTGGCCAGGTTGTGGCAACACACAGTTGTACTGGCCAGGTTGTGGCAGCACACAGTTGTCTTGGCCAGGTTGTGGCAGCACAGTTGTACTGGCCAGGTTGTGGCAGCACACAGTTGTACTGGCTAGGTTGTGGCAGTACACAGTCGTATTGGCCAGGTTTTGGCAGCACACAGTTTTACTGGCCAGGTTGTGGCAACACACAGTCGTACTGGCCAGGTTTTGGCAACACATAGTTGTATTGGCCAGGTTGTGGCAATACACAGTCGTACTGGCCAGGTTATGGCAATACACAGTCATACTGGCCAGGTTGTGGCAGCACACAGTCGTACTGGCCAGGTTGTGGCAACACACAGTTGTTCTGGCCAGGTTGTGGCAATACACAGTCGTACTGGCCAGGTTGTGGCAACTCACAATTGCACTGGCCAGGTTGTGGCAATACACAGCCGTAGTGGCCAGGTTGTGACAACACTCAGTTGTACTGGCCAGGTTGTGGCTGTACACAGTCGTACTGGTCAGGTTGTGGCAGCACACAGCCGTACTGGCCAGGTTGTGGCAGCACACAGTCGTACTGGCCAGATTGTGCCAGCACACAGTCGTACTGGCCAGGTTGTGGCAGCACACAGTCGTACTGGCCAGGTTGTGGCAACACACAGTCGTACTGGCCAGGTTGTGCCAGCACACAGTCGTACTGGCCAGGTTGTGGCAGCACACAGTCGTACTGGCTAGGTTGTGTCAACACACAGTCGTACTGGCCAGGTTGTGGCAACACACAGTCGTATTGGCCAGGTTGTGGCAGCACACAGTCGTACTGGCCAGGTTATGGCAACACACAGTCGTACTGCCTGTGGGCATCACAGTAGTACTGGCCAAGTTGTGGCAGCACACAGTCGTACTGGCCAGGTTGTGGCAGCACACAGTCGTACTGGCCAGGTTGTGGCAGCACACAGTCGTATTGGCCAGGTTGTGGCAACACACAGTCGTACTGGCCAGGTTATCGCAACTCACAGTCATACCGGCCAGGTTGTGGCAACACACAGTCGTACTGGCCAGGTTGTGGCAACACACAGTCGTACTGCCAGGTTGTGGCAACACACAGTCGTACTGGCCAGGTTGTGGCAGCACACAATCGTACTGGCCAGGTTTTGGCAACACACAGTCGTACTGGCCAGGATGTGGCAACACAGAGTCGTACTGGCCAGGTTGTGGCAACACACAGTCGTACTGGCCAGGTTGTGGCAACACACAGTCGTACTGGCCAGGTTTTCGCAACACACAGTCGTACTGGCCAGGTTGTGGCAACACACAGTCGTACTGGCCAGGTTGTGGCAACACACATTCTATGGCAGGTTGTGGCAACACAGTCGTACTGGCCAGGTTGTGGCAACACACAGTCGTACTGGCCAGGTTGTGGCAACACACAGTCGTACTGGCCAGGTTGTGGCAACACACAGTCGTACTGGCCAGGTTGTGGCAACACACAGTCGTACTGGCCAGGTTGTGGCAACACAGTCGTACTGGCCAGGTTGTGGCAACATACAGTCGTTCTGGCCAGGTTGTGGCAACACACAGTTGTACTGGCCAGGTTGTGGCAACACACAGTCGTACTGGCCAGGTTGTGGCAACACACAGTCCTACTGGCCAGGTTGTGGCAACACACAGTCGTACTGGCCAGGTTGTGGCAACACACAGTCCTAGTGGCCAGGTTGTGGCAACACACATTCGTATTGGCCAGGTTGTGGCAACACTGAGTCGTACTGGCCAGGTTGTGGCAACACACAGTCATATTGGCCAGGTTGTGGCAACACACAGTCGTACTGGCCAGGTTGTGGCAACACACAGTCGTACTGGCCAGGTTGTGGCAACACACAGTCGTACTGGCCAGGTTGTGGCAACACACAGTCGTACTGGCCAGGTTGTGGCAACACACAGTCGTACTGGCCAGGTTGTGGCAGCACACAGTCCTAGTGGCCAGGTTGTGGCAATGTGAAGGCTTACTCAGCCCTGTAACAACTTCAGACAGTATTACCAAGGCTGGCTCCTCCTCAGGAAAATTAGTGAATAGAAAAAGAAATAACAGATAAACATAAACACTTTATTATATAGAAAATGTAAAATATAAAACACTTAAATATGAAATATTAATCCTTCATTAAAGAAAATGAAAAATTAAAAATATAAATGATAACTGAATTCAACGCTAATATATATATGGGTGTCTGGTGTTGGTGACACTGTTGTTGAAATCGTAGCCGTTGCTGATGTGGGGGGAGTCGCAGGTGTTGGTGACCACCACTGGCTAGTTCTTCACAGATTATCGCCGTGAGTAGTATCCCGATGACAGGAAAGCAGGTTCTTTACCGCTGCAATGAAGTGGGGTTACGTCCTGCAATTTCATACAGGTGCACAGGTAATTCAATCCAAAATGGGACGTCTCCAGGACGTTAGTCCGTCTCCTGTTCTTCTCGTTGATTGACAGGTGACCCTCACTGTCATCCAAGCTGAAAAGATAGACAGGTTAACCACTGCTTAAATAATCACTCTCCATGGCAAGTACGATACTCAAAAGACGTGGTGATTATTACAACAGTCAACCTAGAGCAAGACTGAAAGGACTACGTTTATTATTGGTCAAAAGTGAAGCTTTTAACCAATAAATCCACTAGAATACAAGGCAGGCATGTACTTACAGTAGTGTTGGGAGCTGTGAGTCGAGTGATTTACTGTTTGACCAGAGTCCCACACGTCACCTTTCGGGGAGGGGGGGGGAAGAGGGAGGGGAAGGGATAGCGGGAGCTAGACTGACCCTACCTTAACAAGCAGCCGGCAGTCAAACTATCACTTTCAGGGAGGGGGAAAAAAGGCGGGAAAAACGGGAGCTTGACTTACCCTACCTTAACTAGTAGCCGGCAGTGAAACTATTGTTACTATATCACTACTCCTATCTATTGAACTTTTCCCTCACAGGCAACACACAGTCGTACTGGCCAGGTTGTGGCAACACACAGTCGTACTGGCCAGGTTGTGGCAACACACAGTCGTACTGGCCAGGTTGTGGCAGCCACCACCAAAATTCTTATTGTCAAGAGATCGAATCATCCAAGTTGACAGTTTTTATTTCTATTCTGAGAGTTTTTGTTTTGCATCTGTGGTGGTGAATGTTTCTGACGTCATTAATGAAGAGGTGAGAGAAGTGTATTTGTGAAAACTGACAGACTTTCTTAATAATTAATTCTACTTAAATAAAGTGTTTATTAAGATGATTTATAAGAGAAGCTGTCCAGCCGCTGTGGAGAGAAGACGTCGTCGTTCCTGCTCTTCGGTTATCCTGAGTAATTCTCTAGCAGAGCAACTCTGAACACTGTTACTCGAGATTTTTTTTGGGTTATCCTGAGTAGTTCTTGACCAGATCTGAGAGGAAACTTGCTGGCAGTCACTTCGAACCCCATCCCATCAAGAGGGTAAGGCGGTGACTTGCTTGCTTGTTCACCCCTCTCTTCCCCATCCCCCCATCCTTCCCCATCCTCCCCTCACCCAAACATCTACACTGGCCCACACACTCACTAACACACTACTTACATTGCCATTCGCTGCCTGACCACGGTAGAGTGCGGTTGTGCTCTGCACCCCTCTGCTGTTTTCAGGCGAGCTACCTTGTATCAACATGGTGCTGAGTGTGAGGAGGTGCGTAAATACCATCGGTATTGAGCTGCTTCGTGGGGCGATTTCACCCTCTTCAGCGCAGGTATTACTCCCAACAATCATTAGGGAGACCTATGGTATCCAGGACGATGAGGTGTATGGTGTTGCCCTGAATGGGGCTTACAGAATCTTCGTCAAAGTGAATTCCACGTCCGTGTACGAGTCGTTGGTGACGAGATTCCAAGACGTGAGTCTTGACGCTACTCCAGCTGTGAAGGTGCGTTTGATCGACGTATCTCGCCACTTTACGTGGGTTAAGATTCGTAATGTCCCATTTGAGGCAGATGAGGCTGACATCAGGAGTGTTTTTGAGGCATATGGGACCGTACATCTGGCACAACAGGGCAAGTGGACGGCTGGTGCTTACATGGGCCGTCTGGAGGAAACCTTTTCCCTGAAGATGACTCTGAGACATCCCATACCATCTTACGTCGTGTTGGAGGACTTCAGGACGTAAGTTATGGTATCGTACGCCGGACAGAGACGAACGTGCAGAATATGTGGGGCGTACGACCATATGGCGGCAGCGTGTGTGAAGCTGAGGAGGGCACCTGCACAAACTGGTGAAGCACCAGTTACCAGCGTGGTAGCTGTTGTTGAGAGCCCCACGCGAAAGCAAGGGCTTGGGCACTTGTGGAGTGAAGAGGTGGAGGATTCCAAAGAAGAGACTGGCGTGTGTGAGGTAAGCTGTGACATAAAAGGATCTGTTACTAGGCAAGGAAAAGGTACAGAAGTGCAAGTGCAGGAGGAGGTGCAGGCTCTCGAGGAAGAGCTTCAGGAAGTGTTGAGGACATTGACGCCGCCTGCAGAGGATGTTGTTCCTGAGCTGGTGAGAGGCACGGCGTTGCCTGTAGAAGAATATAATGATAAAAACCATAGCAGGGTTGAAGGGACAACTAGTAAGCGTGAGTTGTCGCCGTGTGCTGTGGAACGAGGCGTGGTGGAGGTTGAGGTAGATCGTGAGGGAACCTCAGAAGATAACATGGATGTGGAGGGCATCACGAAGAAGAGAGCGGCGGCGTCAGACTCAGATGATGTCCTGACGCCGGCGCAGAGGTCTGGGAGGAAGGAAGAGCACTGTCGATGTAGTCAAGATAAGAGGCATCGCAAAAAAAGGGGGGGGGGGTTGATGGTGTGAAGCCTTGTGCTGGCTCTGGGGCAGGAGGCCCTGGGATGAATGAAGAGAGGAGGAAGGGTTGGAAACTATAAAGAGGCCTTAGGTGTATGACTGTGAACGTAAATGGACTGGTAATAGTGTGAAGGGGGAAATGGTTTCAAAATGTTCTGTGTAAATTAGGGTGGATGTAGTTTTTCCTGCAAGAACAAAAATTTCAAGGAGGAAGAGAGCTCGAGGTGGAGGGGTTTCAGGTCTTGACTCTGCCCATCTGCACGGTCTGAAAGGTGGTGTGGGTATATTGATCAGGGAGGCGAGCCCGTTGTGTTGCTAAGAAGTGAGGGGGGGGGGGGGAGAGTATTGCGCGTGGATGGGTGGTGGATGGGGCAGAGGGTATCCTTTGTAAGTGTGTATGCACCAGCAGAAAATGATGTGAGAGTAAAAAGGGATTTTGTATGTGAAGAATTAGTTTTCTTCTTACGTGGTTTACCTGCAGTGGCCATCGTTGGTGGGGACTGGAACTGCGTTATTAGGAGGGCTGACATAGAACCAAAAGGAGTGGGGCATGTGTCGGCGGCCTTGCGAGATCTTTTGAGGGATAATCAGTTGCGGGATGCGGTTGGAGGAGGGGTGTGGGAGGTAGAGCACACTTTTGTAAGAAGGGGTTATGCGGCTAGGTTGGATAGGCTGTATATATCTCAAGGGGTTTGGTTGACATTTTTCCGTACAATAGAAGTAGCTTATTCGGATCATCGGGCGGTAGTAGCAGAGGTGGGGTGGGAGTCACTAGCAGGTATATCTAGGGGTTATTGGAAGTTAAATACAATGTGGTTAGGGCGATGAGGAGGGGAAAAGAAGGATTTGCAACGCTGTGGGAGGGGTTACGTGCAGAGGTAAATGGGGTAGAGGATGTGGTGATGTGGTGGGATGGTGTGGCTAAAGAACGGATTAAGCAATATTACGTAAGGGAAGGGAAACGTATCAATTCTTTAAAATATGGGCTTGCTAACTAATTTGGAGGATAGGTTACGGGGGGTTGTTATGCGAGGGGGCAGTGGCGGGCACTTATCCAATGGATGATATTATGGCAATTAAAGGGAGGCTGCGTGAGGTACAGGATGAGAGGTTCCTAGCGGTGTGGGTACAGGCGGGGGTGGATGAGGTGTTATGGGGAGATAGACCTTCATTGTGCATATTGCATAGGCAAAACAAAGACAGCATGCAATTTGACTATTCCATGGTTGGAGGTTCCCATGAGTCGATAGGAGGGTACAGGGAGGGGGAAAGGTCATACAAGCTATGGAAGGAATGGGGGCGTTTGCTGATAAGTGGTATGAGAAGTACTGGCAACGAGAAGGGGTAGAGGATGGGGTTTTAGAACAGGTGTGTGGGAGTGTGGTATGTCAGTTGCATAACAGTGATAGGGAAGCACTGGGTGGGGAAATAACTGAGGGGGAAATATGGAGGGCTTTAAGTGGAATGCGAAAGGGCAAGCATCGGGAATTGATGGACTCCTGGCAGAGTTTTATCAGCAGCACTGGGAATTAATGAGGCATTTTTTGGTTAGGTTATTTAATTGGATGAAGGAGAGAGGTGAGCTGGGTGAGAAGCAGGCAACGGCTGTCGTTGTATTGGAAACCAAAGGGAAAGGGGGCGGGAAATACGCTTTGGGTTTACCGGGCGATCTCGTTGTTTATGCCCCAGATTACAAATTGTTTGTGAAGATTTTGGGAAATCGGGTCAAGTGTGTGGTGGGGCGGGTAGTATCAAAAACTCAGTTTGGTTTGCCAGGGAGGGCTATGGTGGAGGGGCATGGGTTACTTAGGGATTTCGTGGAGGCAAAAGGGGGGGAGGGGGGGGGGTTTGGTGGGGCTCGATTGGCAAGGGGGATACGATAGAGTTTGGAAACGGAAAGCATTGAAAGCCATCCTCAGGGTCAGGGGTTTGGGAAGAAATAGTGGGTTGGGTTGAGGCGTTGTATGGAGGTGCAATGGCGGGGTACAGATTAAAAGGTCGATTGGGTGGGAAAACTGTAATGGGTAGGGACTTAGGGAGGGGGTTCCTATGTCACAATTATTGTTTGCCCGGTTCAGGACCCCTTTTATAGATTGGTGGAGCAGCGTAGTGTCACGTAGAGGACCAGGGTGTAAGGTTGCGAGGGTTTGGCCTTTTTTAATTGGTATGGGATGATAGAACGTTCTGATTAGGGAGGGGATGAAAATGGCCCCTTTGATGGGGTAGACAAATTTTCGCAGGGGAAACTGGTAGAGGGTAAATTGATAAATCCAGGTTAGGGGGTTAGGACTTGGGGGGTAGGGTTTTTGGGGTGTGCGTAGTGCAGCAATTCGTTAAAAATTTACGCTTTTTTTGGACGACAAATGTGGCACATGGAAAACTCATTAGGTTTGTAAAGGTTTCAGGGACGCTTGGGTGCATTGCACCTTATCATTTCCCCCCTTGGCCGGGGCCATTTTTATTAAAACTTTCTGTAAGCAAAGTATGGGCACGGGGCGGCCTTTTTCCCCTTACTGGGGCCCGCAAAAACCAAAAATTTGGGAAAGGGCTAAATTCTTTGGGGGGTTCGGCTTGATTGGGTTAAAAGGGACGTGGGAATGTTACCTGTAAGTAAGGGGGGGGTGGGGTTGTGGACTTAAAAACGGAGGGGCAAATGTGTTTCATTAAAAGGAGGGGAGGGGGGAAAAATGGGGGGGGGGGGGGGGTTGGCCCCGGGTCCATAACAGATTGCAAAGGATGTATACAGGAGTTGGTTCCTGAGTGTGAAACTGTTTTGAGGGCTTGGGGCGGGGATGGGAGAGCCGGCAAAGGCAAAATAGGTAGGTTGTGTAAATTTTTTAGCCGGGGGGGTTTGTACGCCTGTAGGGGGAAAATTTTCCCCAGTAGCATGGGAAGTATAGGAAATGGGGGTAGGATGAGGTTGCAACCTCTTTTTCGGGAGTAATGTATCGTTTTTGCAAGCATTTTCCCGCGGGTGGGTTCTAGGGGAAATAGACGGGGTCGTTGACGGGGGGTTTTGTGCGGGAAAAGTGGTGGGAGGATCGGCTTTTCATGTAGTATTTTTTTTGATTGTTTGCATCGCTATTGGGGCCAGGGGGACTCTGCGAAATCATCCTGTTTGATTGGCTTTTGCCATTTTACCTGTTTCACTTGGATATCAAAATACAACGTACAGGGGAGAAATAAATACTTCTGCTTTTGAGCGGGTTCCGGTATTTTAAAGTGGGAAACGATGAATTCCTTCTCCTAGTCTCGGGGATACATATGGTTTTCCCCAATGAGGAATTGTAGGGTGTCGCTTTTAAAAGGGTTTTTGAAAAGAATCTTCGTAAATTTGCGACCCGGCTCTACACAAGAATTGTAGAGCATTACCAGGAAAAACACACGAGTTGAATTCACGAGGGAGTCTTTTTACCTGAGTCTCTAAGTACTTCACAGGGAAGGTACGAAATGTACCCTTCGAGGCCCAGGGCATAGGGTCACGGGATTTTTTTTAGCAGTTAGGGGACAGTGCATTCTGCAACCATGGGGGTGGGGAAAGGGATGGTCCTATAAAGGGCTCCGGGGGTTTTTAAAACCCTTAAAATGTCTTAACAAGGCCTATACCATCCATGTTACGATGACTGGTTATAGAACACGGGTTTTATGTGTATATGCTGGTCAGGGGAAAACATGTCTGGTACTCTTATGAGCACATGGCAGCCCTTTCCAGGAGGCAGGCCCCTCGATTTTTGGGAACTCCAATTGTGTTTCAGCGCCGGGTTTGGTGCCTGGCTCTGGCCTCGGGGGCCCAGGGGGACTGACCTCTGGGCGAGGAGGTCGAACGGGGGTGGTGGTGGCAGAGACTGTGTCACTCTCCCGGGGGCATCGGGGGAGTCGAAGGTGACATCTGAGGAGTCTTTAGTCCGGGAAGTTTCGCCCAAGAGGGTTCATTGGCGGATGTGATCAAGGTTTTCTGGAGGGGGAGGAGCCCGTGCAGAAGGTGTTTAAATTTTAGTGAGGAGGACCTGGGGGACAAAAAATCGTGGGGGGAAACTTAGTAAGAAAGGATGGACGTGTGGTGGTCGTGAGGTACACCCGGAGGATTCGCCTATGGTGCATTAAGGGAAGTTTAGGAAAGAACTCGCATCAGAGTAGACAAGGTCAACCCCGGGGCCGGGCCGGGGGGAAAAAGTCATGGGCAGCGGTGTGGGCCATGCCTCATAAAGGAAAGTGCGCCGAGTTTCACAGGGGAGAGGGAGGGGGGAGGTGACGCACGGAAAAACCCAGGGAAGGGAACACTAATGTGAAAAGTGCGTGATAAATCCCAGCGGCATAGGGGAAAGCCGCCCCTTCTGTAAATTTCAGATGTGTTGCTTAATTTTAATGGGCTTAAGCTGAGTCAAGAAAGTTTGGGTTGGGGTGGTTTTTTACGGCGGTTGAGTCGACATTTCTTTTTGAAGAGCATAAACAGGGGGGGATGTGAGTTGCGGTGAAAGGGAAACGGATGTATTTACCTTTTTGCAATTGAAAGGGGGGGGCGTGGCGGTAAAAAGGGGACCAGCCCCTTTCTGTCATCGGTTGGAAAAGGGGGTTTGGGGGGGGTATGGGGTGGAGGTGTCTGGGGTGAGAGTCGACTAGTTTTGAGAGTTTTAAATCAACAATAGTAATACCCCGGGTGAAATAATTTTTCAGGGAGGGATTGCTGTTCACTTGAAGGTTTTCCCGCTATAACAGTAAAGGGGGTGATTGGGAAATTTTGTATTCGGGGGTGGTGATTTTGAACCGGAGGGGGGGGTTTGTGTTTGAGTGTTTTTGAGGGGTGTATTGCGAGATATTGGGTTTTGATGTGTGGGGGGGGGGGGATACCAGGGAGACCGTTTTCCGTAGGGGATAAGGCGCGATTGGGCAGAACTATATTAAGCAGGTAAGATGTTGTGAGGGTGCAAACCTTCGTGGGGGTTTTTTTGATCACAGGGCATAAGCAGTCTGATGTGGGAGGGGTGGTGCGTATTTTTTGGGTACGGGAAATTAAATGTAGGGTTTTTAAGGAGGAAAAGGGGGGGGTCCTTTTTTCATGATTTGGGGGTTTGAATTTTTGGGGGGTAGGGACAGGGAGATAGATCTTTAATGGTGGGAAAGGCGGCCAAAACCGAAATGCTAATTTTTTTAAAGGTTAGGGGATAAAGAGGGGAGGTGGCGTTTTGGGTTGCAAATTATCTGGAGGGACAGTTGCAAGACTTTTTATGTTGGGGAGGTGGTAGGAGGATGACATGGCCAGTCTTCGGAGTAGAATAGCTGAATTACACAATGTTTGGTTTTTGATGCAATTATGGTTAGGGGGGGGTTTAGAGGACTTTATTGGGGGGTGATAAGCCGTCCGGGTTTGTTTTACATAAATTTGGGACCGCCCGAGAGTAACCACCATTCTACAATTGGAGACAAGCCCGGGGGTGGGGGGGTACCAGGGGGTCGGGCCCTATCCAATACGGAAAGTATGAGTCTCTGTGCTGATATTTGGGTTTTAAAGGAGAAATGGAGTTGGAGGGAGGGGGGTACCTGAGAGGGTTTTTTTGGAGGGGGGTTCCATAGTGTTTTTAAGTGAGCAGGAAGAGTAGGGTTGGAGGGTGGTATAAGTGAGGTTGAGGTGGAAGAGGCAGTTTTCGGGATGAGTACCGGGAAAAAACACCAGGGATAGAGGGTTTATACCAAATGATTTTTAATAGAGCACTTTTGGGGGTGTATTAGGCAATGCTTTTTTAAAGGGAAATTGGATAAATATGTTAACTAGTGGGAAGTTGGGCAAATCGCAAAGTAGGGTTTTCATAGTTTTGGTGCCAAAGCAGAGGGGGGGAAGAGAGTTGAGTGCTTACCGAGCAAAATCTCTGATGTGCGAAAGATTACAAGGTTTTTGCGAAAATTTTGGGTAATAGACTGAAGAAGGTCATGGGGTCGGTGATACATGGGGGACAGTTTGAAATCCCGGGGAGGAGTATGCGGGGAGGTCAGGACGTATTAGGGATTTCCTTGAGGTAGTAGTAAGGGAGGTATTCTAGGTCTGGATTGGGAGAAAGCTTATGATTATGTGGATAGGGAATTTTTGATTAAGAGTAAAGGTGAGAATGGGTTTGGAGGGAGGTGGGGGATGGGTGCGGACATTGTATGCAGATGCATCGATGAAGTACAGGTAAATGGTAGGTTGGGTAGTCCTGTAAGCATGGGAGGGGTTAAGGCAGGGGTGTCCACTCTCCCCAAATACTCTTTTCATGTATGCAGAATCCTTTCTATGTTCTGGTTGATGGTGGGATGGGAAGGATGGGGAGAGTGGAAGCTATTGTGGGAATATTGTTGGTTTTTGTAGATGGGTACGCTGTTTTACTTAATGAGAGAGAAGATTTAAGTAAAGTGGGAAGGTACTTGAGATTTTTTGGGAATGCTACTGGGATGAGAGTTAATAAGCAGAAATCACGGTTGCTGGAGGTAGGCGCTTGGTAGGCGGACCTTGGGGGAGGAGTTTGGCTGGATAACTGTAGAAAAGGCAAAAGATTTGTGGGATTTGTATTTGGCAGATGCACAGGAGAGCAGGAGGGTTTATTCAGAAATGGTAATGGACAGAGCTTTGAGTAGGCTTAGGAGTTTCCGGGCCGGGGACGTAACCTTGCATCAAAGGGTTGTGGTGGTAAATACGCTGATTTATAGTAAGGTGTGGGGAGTGGCGGAAATTTATCCCTTACGAAGTCAGGATATTATGGAATTACAAAGAAGAGTATTAAGGTATGTGTGGGGTTTTGGGAGGGCGTGGTTAGGCAAAGATGTGCGGTAAGACAGGGAGGATTGGGATTGATGGCATTAGGGTCTAGGGTGAAGGCGCTATGTGTGAAGCAGAGGTATATTCGGGCAGCGGGGGAAAGGGGTCTTCGGGTGGGGGGGGTGATGGGGATATCCGCAAATGGTGGGGTGGCAGGGACTTAGTGGAGTGTGAAGATATGTTGAGGTTTATGTTAAAGGTTCGCAATGTTAAAAAACTCAAGGTAAAACGGTTATGAGTGTGGGTCGTCGTCAGGAATCAATGCAAGGGGTGGCAGTGTATCCCACATATGATTGGAGAGTGATATGGGTTGGAATTTAGTAAACTAAGAATACAGGCAAGAGCGAGGGAATTAGTATATAGATTTCTTATGGGGACGTTAGCATCGAAAGAGGTGCTAAGACGAATTTTTTTTTTTATATTTTTGAAAAAAAAACCCCAAAACAAGAAAATTTAAAAAAACAAAAAACCAACAAAATTTGCCCCTTGGCAAATACAATGATTAGTTTCAACCCCCAAACTACCCCCAAGTGTTACAAACATATCGTATTTAAAGGGTTTAAAACCCTCGCCTAAAAAATTTAAAAAAGAGGGATGATAAAACCTACTCCAGAAATACACAACCCCGAGTCTAAACCTTTAAAATACACTCCTGTTTCCCCTGTTTCAATAAAACCTCCCTTTCAAAAAAGCCACAGAAGATAGATAAAATAGGGAAAAAAAAATTGTACATTTAAAAAATGAAAAAAAAGGCAAACTTAAGCCCTCAATTTAAAAATGCCGAGGGCATACCCCCCAAAAAAATACGTCCCCCCAAAGTGCTGGGGAAACAAACCCAACAGAGCTCCAGCACGGGAAAAAAAACCCTTTTAAAACAAACAAAAACTAATTTATGTCACACTCACACCAAACCCCCCACTGCTCTTTTTTTAAATAAGGGCCCTTTTTTTGCAAAGGTTTCACTGTAAAGTCACACAACCTACAAAATTTTTAAAAAAAAAGAAAAATTTACCCCCAAAAAAGTTTGGCCCCAAAAAAAAGCCTTTAATTAAAAAATTACATTTTGGGATTTTTACCAAAAGAAACAAACCCCCAAACACTGAGCAGGACACAGCCGCAAGTAAAAAAAATTTTAAAAATATTTTATACAAGTACAATCCATACAAATAAAAAACCCCTATCGTAAGGTATTTAAAACAATCTAGTTAAAAGTACCTTAAAACCCTTTTTTCCCCTTTTTGAAGCACCAAAAAAAACTATGAGAAGTTATATAACAACCTAAATCTGGCATTGGTAACCCTTAACGTAGAAAAAAAAAAAATACAAAACACTTAATAATTAAAGATTGTGATAGTAGGTTCATATACATATATCCCAGATTATATAAGCCATGTGAAGGCTGATACCTTTTAAAGAACCATACATCAAGTACATACTTTTTTGAATATGCTTGAGCTAAGCCAAGCATTAACAGGATATATACACATAGACCGTCACGTTCACCTATTAGCAATACACGACAGGCCATTGCTTGAATTATCTCATGCGTCGGTGTTCGACATTTATCCATTATCAGTATCACAACAACAATACAGTTATCTTAAATGTCGACTCTAAGGTACATCAGTGTATAACTAATAGTGACGAGGGTCGCCGACGTATGCCAGGGATTGCTCAAACCTCTATAGTTTCAAAATCTAACCTTAAGGCGTCATCATACTGACGACAATATTACTATAGCATGTGTCGATTCTGCTACACAAATGATGTGTATTATAAAAGGTTAATGTACATTTTATTCGATCTGTTCACTTGGCAAACAATATAACATAATTTTTTTTTCAAAGCCTCGGTTCGTTCTCTTTTATACCTTCTAGACCTTACATGACCTTACATGACCTTACATGACCGCCCCTTCCCAATGTTTCATCATTATTCCTCACCATTTCGAATCCAACCGTCACTCTCGCTCACACACGAAAAGGCCAGCCACGTCTACCCTCTATGGTACTAATGCCATAAATCACGAACATGAAAATTACAATATCCCACTGAAAAAGTCGAAAGCCATCTACCCCCAGCAATCTCTCTATTCCTCTGCTGTGTACCATAAAAAATCGCTGCCAGCGCCCTGATCCTCTCTCTTGCTCATAAGTGTCTGCAGGCCCATGAAGTATATACAAAGTCAGTGACTAGATATCCAATCGCCCTTTGTACCGGCAACCCTACCCACCCCCCACATCTAGACTTAACGCGCTCTTAAGACACTAATTCCCCCACCTCCCACCATCTGTATAACTCTGCTAAACCACACTCTTACCGCTTCCAATCTCTCACAAAAAAACACTGCATGGAAAGCCGTGTCAATATCCCCACACACACAACGCTCCTTACCCACTTGTACACGACTATTCGCTAAAACCTCCCCGGAAGGCAATATATTGTGAAGGAATTTATACAGGACCTCCCGTACCCCGGCCCTCAATTGTAACTCCTTCAAGCGACCCCAAATATCACGCCATGCATACATTGGATATATACCCTCTAACGCTACTGCCCCCCCCTCCGTCTCTCCAACCCTTGCCAGTTTTCTAATCTTGATTCGACTTGGATCCCTTGCATAAATTAAAACCCTCAGCATGTTCTCGCATCTCGTAACATCCCCACCATTCATCCATCGTACCAAATCCCCTCGAATCCAATTCAAACCTGTACCAACCCTCCGACCCTCACGCAAATAACTATGTTTAGCGTACATACCTAATATTCTCATGTGCAGATTCATTAACCCCAGTCCACCCCGACTAGTCGGTAAATACACAACATCTCTCGCTAACCAATCACAACCTGAACCCCATATATATCTAAATACACGCTTCAATAAACGTTTCTCATCACACGCAACTAACAGATACATACTTACCACATGCCACAACTTACCAAACAAAAACACATTCGCTACAATTACACGCTGATGCAAAGTTAAGCCTCCTGCATGCAACCCCGCCAAGCGACCTAACACCCTATCCACAACCTCACTCGAATTAACTTGCCTCACTTCCTGAATGTTTCTCATATGAACAATTCCACATACCTTGATGTGATTTACTAAAGGCCAACCCTCCTCCTGACCTATGTCCCCACTAATGCTATCTCCCACGTGCATAAGCATTGACTTATCCTTATTGACCATCATCCCCGTTGCTCTCTCCAAAAAGTTTTATACCAATTCACCTACTTTTCATAAATCCCGTGATCCCCTATATAAAATCGTGGTGTCATCCACATAGCCTATGATTCCCGCTTTTATCCCCACCCTTCCTCGCATTTCACCATCATTCACACCCTCCCGTACAGCTCTGAAAAAAGGATCCTGAAGTAATGCAAAAAGAATCTGCGATACAGGACACCCCTGCCTTAAACCACGTTTCATTCCAATTAAATTCCCTAACCTGCCATTTATCTGTACCCTAAACATAGCCTGCTCGTACAAAGCCATCGTCCAACTTACTATTTCCTTCCCAAATCCCTTCCACTGCATGAACTTCCATAAAGCCTCACGCTCCACACAATCGTATGCTGCATGCCAGTCCAAGGCCAGTATTCCCCCTGCATTTCCCTTCCCACTTTCGTCAGTGAACCTGCGTATAATACCTTGCCCCACACACATTGATCTTCCGGGTACCCCATATTGCCCTTCATCCAAAACCTTCTTTAATACCCTTTTAATTCTATTACCTAACGTTTTCGCAAATATTTTATAATCACCACACATTAATGTTATCGACCTATAATTTTGGACACAGTTCCCCGTAGCCTTTTTTGGAATCATAACCACAACGCCTGTTCTTTGTTGTTCCCGATCTTCTGCTTGTTTTCATTTCGTTAAATAATACCACTAGAAAGTTGCGTAGGGATTCCCCCA
>NW_026494137.1:0-23562 GCF_026875155.1 Cherax quadricarinatus
CGTTTTTGGAGCCCTGGGGGAAAAATGCTTGTGGAGCCCGGGGGGGAAAACTGTAATGTGGACCCTGGGGAAAAACAGCTAGTGGGGCCCGGGGGAAACCGCAGTGTGGACCCTTGGGGGCACTGCTATGTGGACCCGGGGAAACCAGTAGTGTGGAGCCTGGGGAACACGCTAGTGTTGACCCGGGGGATACAGCAGGTAGAACCCTGGGGAAAAAATGTAGTGTGGAGCCCGGGGAAACCCTAGTGGGACCCTGGGGGAAAAACGCTTGAGAGCCGGGGGAACACAGCATGTGGAGCCCTGGGGAAACATGCTAGTGTGGAGCCCTGGGGAACACATGCTAGTGTGGAGCCCTGGGGAAACACTGCTAGTGTGGAGCCCGGGGAAATACTGCTAGTGTGGAGCCCTGGGGAAACACTGCTAGTGTGGAGCCCGGGGAAACACTAGCTGTGTGGAGCCCTGGGAAACACTGCTAGTGTGGAGCCCTGGAAACACTGCTAATGTGGAGCCCTGGGGAAACACAGCTAGTGTGGAGCCCGGGGAAACACAGCCTTGTGTGGGGCCCGGGGGAACAGGCTAGTGTGGAGCCCTGGGGAAAACACTGCTAGTGTGGAGCCCTGGGGAAAACACTGCTAGTGTGGAGCCCTGGGGAAACACAGCTAGTGTGGAGCCCGGGGAACACAGCTAGTGTGGAGCCCTTGGGGAAACACTGCTAGTGTGGAGCCCGGGGGAAAAACAGCTAGTGTGGAGCCCTGGGGAAACACTGCTAGTGTTTGGGGCCCGGGGGAACAGCTTGTGTAGAACCCTGGGGAAACACTGCTAGTGTGGAGCCCTGGGAAACACGCTAGTGTGGAGCCCTGGGGAAACACACTAGTGAGGAGCCCGGGGAAACACTGCTAGTGTGGAGCCCTGGGGAAACACTGCTAGTGTGGACCCTGGGGAAACACTGCTAGTGTGGAGCCCTGGGGAAACACTGCTAGTGTGAAGCCCTGGGGAAACACTGCTAGTGTGGAGCCCTGGGGAAACACTGCTAGTGTGGAGCCCTGGGGAAACACTGCTTGTGTGGAGCCCTGGGGAAACACTGCTAGTGTGGAGCCCTGGGGAAACACTGCTAATGTGGAGCCCTGGGGAAAAACTGCTAGTGTGGAGCCCGGAGGAAACACTGCTTTGTGTGGAGCCCTGGGGAAACACAGCTAGTGTGGAGCCCTGGGGAAACCTCGCTAGTGTGGAGCCCTGGGGAAACACTGCTAGTGTGGAGCCCTGGGGAAACACTGCTAGTGTGAGCCCTGGGGAAACACTGCTGTGTGGAGCCCTGGGGAAACACTGCTAGTGTGGAGCCCTGGGGAAACACTGCTAGTGTGGAACCCTGGGAAACAACTGCTAGTGTGGAGCCCTGGGGAAACACTGCTAGTGTGGAGCCCTGGGGAAACACTGCTAGTGTGGAGCCCTGGGGAAACACTGCTAGTGTGGAGCCCTGGGGAAACACTGATAGTGTGGAGCCCTGGGAAACACTGCTAGTGTGGAGCCCTGGGGAAACACTGCTAGTGTGGGACCTGGGGAAACACTGCTATGTGGAGACCTGGGGAAACACTCTGTGTGGAGCCCTGGGAAACACTGCTAGTGTGGACCCTGGGAAACACTGCTAGTGTGGAGCCTGGGGAAACACTGCTCAGTGTGGATGACCTGGGGAAACCTGCAAGTGTGGAGCCCTGGGAACCACTGCTAGTGTGGGCGCTGGGGAACCTGCTATGTGGAGCCCTGGGGAAACACTGCAGTTGTGGAGCCTGGGGATACACAGCTAGTGTTGGAGCCCTGGTGAAACACTGTGTGGGACCTGGGGAAACACTGCTAGTGTGAGCCCTGGGAACACAGTAGTGGTGGAGCCCTGGGGAAACACAGCTAGTGGGGGGACCCTGGGAAAAAACGCTTGGGAGCCCTGGGGAAACACGCTAGTGTTTGGGGCCCTGGGGAAAAAACCCGCTAGGGGTGGAGCCCTGGGAAACACTGCTAGTGTGGGCCCTGGGGAAACAAATGCTAAGTTGGGGCCCCCGGGGAAAAACTGGGTAATGTGGAGCCCGGGAAACCCTGCCAATTTTTGGAGGCCCCCGGGGAAACAAAATGTATGTTGGGGCCCCCCGGGGGGAAAAACGGGAAATTTTCCCCCCGGGCCCCTTTTCATCACTTTTTTATTGCCAAAAAAATTCCCGGTTTTACAACTCTAGCTCCCTTGTTGGGGGTGTTTTGGGCCTTCTGAAACCCCAATGTTAGACTAAAAAGGGCCCCGTGTGGGTGTGTGTGTGTGTTTGTGGGGTGTGTGGTGGGGGGTGTGCTCACCTAGTTCTCACAGTTGTGGGTTTGGGGGGCCCCAAATCCAAGCTCCCTGGGCCCCCCCTCTTATCATGGCCCGTTTCTGGGTTTTTACTCTCCCTGCACCCAGAGCTTTATTTATACCTCTGCTTAAAGCTTTTGTATGGATTTCCCGCCTTTCCCCTACATCCCCTTCCCAAAATAAACCCCTTACTGACTACTTTTTGGGGGCTTTAAAAATAAATTCCCCAACATCCCCGTATTCCCTCGTTCTTCAACTTCCAAACTGTGGGGCCCCCCTTTTTGTGTTCCCTCCTCTGGAAAATTCTGTCC
The DNA here is from genome assembly GCF_026875155.1 of Cherax quadricarinatus. Classification (NCBI taxonomy): domain Eukaryota; kingdom Metazoa; phylum Arthropoda; class Malacostraca; order Decapoda; family Parastacidae; genus Cherax; species Cherax quadricarinatus. The sequence goes on from NW_026494137.1 coordinate 2,641, forward strand.
TTTTTCAATTTGTCCCTTTTCCCCCCAGGAAAATTTTTTTTTTTTGTTTTCATGTACCCCTATTTTCCCTGTCCCCCCAGTGTCCCTCAGGTTTAATTTCCCTTTAACCTCCCCCTCGTAAAGGGCATAACCCCCCTTTGCTTGGGAAATAGGTAAATTTTTCAAAACCCTTTTCACATTTTCCATTTTTTTTTTACGGCTTTGCTACAAAGGGTTTTTTTTCCAAAAAGGTTTCCACATACTCCTATTGGGGTTAAATTACACAGTTGGGACAGGGGCCCCGAACATTTCTTTTTAAAAGGTTTGTAAATGTTTTTTCTTAGGTTTGCTAAGGGGCCCAAAGCTTCAGCAGTTTTTTGGTTTTAGGGGGGCCCCATCAAGGGATGGCCTATGTTTTTTAATCCCCCAAGACCTTTTTTTTTTTTTTTAGTGATTTTTGTACCCCTGGCCCCCCAGAGTACTCCGTTTTTGCGGTCTTTTTTGGCCCCCCTTTCCCCCAAACTTCATGAAATTTGGGAAACCCGGTTTGGGGGTTTAACTCCAGGAGCCAGTTCTGGGCCAGGGCCCACAGCCCGTTCCAACCCTTTGTAATTTTGCCTTTTTTCCTCGTCCGATTGAATTTTTTTCCCATCCCACTTCACAAACGTCCCGCAAACAGGGGCACTTCGGGGTCTTTCCCTTTCCCTCCCTTTCCTTAAAAAGTACCCCGAAACAGCACCGGTCCTAGGACTAAACCCCCGTGGAACCCCCCTCGGGAAAAAGGCCCCCCACCTTTTGACACCTCCCCCCTCGTACCATGACTTTGCCTTGGGGTCTTCCTGACAGGTATTCCCTGAAACCCCTTTTAGTGCCCTTTCCCCGTTTAAATTCCCGCCCCGGGCCCCCAGCTTTTTCCTAATCTCTTTTGTGGAAAATGTGTCAAAACGCCTTTTTAAAAGCCAAAAAAAATGCAATCCCCCCCACCCCCCAACCTCTTGTCCCTTTACTCCCGTCACCCCCCCGTCATTTTTCTCCATAAAAGGGTTTTGAAAACAAAGGAAAAGCGTCCCCCAAAAAACCCTGTTTTGGGGGTTTTTGAAGAAAGCTCATTTCCCCTTTTTTTTGGTGTTTTCCCCCCCACTCTTCTCCTGAAAAATCTTCCCCCATGGTTTTGCCCTACTATTCTTGGCATGACACTGGCCCGTAGTTTTTTGTGCTTCTTGTCCGTCCCCCTTTTTTTTAAAAAAAAAGTTTTCACCCTTTGTTGTCTTTTTTAAACCTCTGGTAAAACCCCTTTTTTTGATAGATATTTTTTAATTTTTGGGTTTTTTTGGGTTTAAAAAAGCGCCCGGTTCCTCTCTCAGGGCCCAGGAAAGATATTATCCGGCCCCCCTGGCCTTGAGGGTCCCCAATTCACTCAGCAGCCCTTTCCCCCTTTTTTCGTTGTATGTTTGTGGTCCAAAAACCCTTGGGGGTTTTAAACCCCACCCCCCCTCCCCTCTTTCCCGGGGTCCCTTTTGGGCTCCTTTTGTGGGAAAACTTTTTTTGGGAAACTCATGTTTAGTTTTCCCCCATAAATTCACGGTCCCTTTTTCTTTTTGTTCTTTTCCTCCTTTCCTTTTTTCAGCCTGATTTTCGTGGGCCTTATTTGGGGTTTTTCCCCCTGAGTGCTTGTACCAAAGCTTCCCAATCAGATTTTTGGGTTTCGCGCTAAAGTCCCTTCCATACTGCCGTTGGGCCTCCTTTCTTTTTAAAACCGGGCCCAAAACATTTCTTCTCAACGACTGCTTTTTTCCCTTTTTCTCCCCGGGGCCCTTTTCTTTCTATACTTCCTTTCCATTCCAAGCACACTCGTTTTTGGCCTCCCCGGGACCTTTGGGGGAACCATGGGCTCATTCCCCGGCCTTTTTTTTTTTATTATTTCCCCGTTTACCCCTTGGGGGCAAGCTTCTTTTCGGCCTTTCCTTTCAAAATTTTTTTTGTCCAAAGTTTTGTGGATGTGTTTTTTTCCCCTTTGTGGGGGTTTTGTGGGGTGGTTTTGGTTTCACCAAATTGAGGTTCGGGGGGCGAAATCCCGAGCTCCTTTTGGGGGGTGGTGTTTTATTGGTGTGGGGGGTGTGGTGGGGTATTTTGTGGGGGTGTGTGGTGTTGGGGGTTTTTTTTGTGTGTGTGTAAAAATATGTTTTTGTACCACCCCTATTTGTACCCCCCCTAATTGTGGTTTTTAGGGGTCGGGGAAACCCCGGGTCCTGGCCCCGCCCCCCTTAAATGGGGCGTTTTTTAGGTCCCTCCCCTTTGTTCCGGGGTTCCCCCGAAACTCTATTTACTGGGGAAAAACTTCCTAACCCTTTCCCCCGACCGTCTAAGGGGCCTTTAGCTTTTCCAAAAATTTCGACCCCCCTTTTTTTTTTTTGTGTCCCCTCTCTGGGGAAAATCCTGTCTCTGTCCCCCTTTTTCCCATTCCACACAAATATTTTTTTATGGGCGTTTTCCTTTTCTTTTCCCCGACCCTCCTGTTTTCCAGTGTCCCCTCCCCTCCAATTTTCCCCCCAACCTTTTTCGTAAAAACTTTCCCCCCTCCCCCGGAAAATTTTTTCCTTTTTTGCAAAACCCTTTTCCCTTTCTCCCAATTTCTTACGTGGGTTGCCAGGTTGTGGGTTTTTCCCAAACTGGGGTTTTGCAAAACCCAAAAAAGGGCCTGACGGAAAACAGCGTACATGTCTTTGAAAGATTCCTTAAATTTAATGGGTTGGGAAAGGGTTGGGTTTTTAGGTTTTTCCAGGGTTCCCCCTTTGCGGGGCAGTTTTTTCTGGTTTATGTGTGCTTCCGGGACGTGGGCCCGGGGGTTTTTGCCCCACCCCCCCAAAATCTTTCCCCCTGATGAGGTTTGCAGTTTTTGGGCCCCTAGCCATTTCCCGTTTTTTTTGGCTTCCCCTTTGTCCCCCCCCCTTTTTTCATGACTTTTGCATTTGGGCGGGGGTTTAAAATTTGAGAACCATTCTGGCCACGTGGTTTTGCCCTTCCCCGGTTCCCCTTTTTTAAATCCTCCCCGATCCTCCTGATTTTTAAATTTTCCCAAATTTCACATCATCTGCGAAAAGTAATTATGAGTCTATCCCTCCCCTCTTTTCAAATTTACATATACCAAAAAAAAAGGGACTGATCCAAAAACCTTTACACCTGGGAAACCCCGCCACAAAAGGCCCCACTGGGGATAACCCCATCACGTTAAAACCCTTTTGTGTGTGTACGTGGGTATTGTTGGTGTTTCGTGTGCTTTTGCGTGTTTTTTGTGTGGGTGTTTTGTGTTGGGGTGTTTTGGTGTGTGTGTGGGGGGTGTGTGTGTGTTGGGGTATGGGTGTGTGGGTGTGTATTCACCGTCGTGGGTTTCAGGGGGCAAATCTTAAACTTCCCCAACCCCCCCCCCTCTTCACTGGCCGCTTCTTTGGGGGCCCTCTCCCCCGCACCATGAGCTTTATCATACCCCCTGCTTTAAAACTGGAAGGCCCCGCCTCCACACATCGTTTTTTCCCCCCAAAATATTTTTTACTTCCTGGCCCCAAAACCCCTTTACTGAAAAAAAATACTTTCCCAACATCCCGTGATTCATCTTGTCTTCCAACCCTTTCCCAAATTGGTCCCCCTTTTGTTTTTGTCCCCCTCTCTTTAACATTCCCTTTGTTCACCTTGTTTTATTCCTCCAGTATTTTTATATGTCGGTTTTTAAAAACCCCCAAAATCTCCTCCTGTCCCCCAGTGTCGTCCCCCTCATTTCCCTTTAGCTCCGGGCTATCCCTTTAAAAGCAAACCTTTTTCCTTTTTTGTAATTTTCCCTTAAAGTGCCCTTTGGGTAGGTGTGGGTTCCAAAATGGGGGGCTGTATACTAAAAAGTTTTATAACCTGAAAGTACATGTTTCAGGGTCCGAAAATTCCTTTTTTAAAATTTCGGAATGCTGTTTTTTAGGGTTTGGCCTTTGGCGCCCAAATGCTGCAAACAGTTATTTTTGGGTTAAAAAGTTGGGGCCTCAGGAAGTGCCTGGTGTTGTTAAATCCCCCCCAGGATCCTTTTTCCCTTTAATCAGGTTTTTTAAATCCCCCTGGCCCCCCAGACTTTTTCCGTTCTGTGGAAAATTAAACCCCTCTCTTCCCCAAATCTTTAAAAAAAATTTTTGGAATTTTGGGGGGGTTGAACTCCGGAGCCCCTTTCTGGGCGGAAATCCTACAGCTTGTCCAAATCCGGTTTTTTAGTCCGGGGCTGGTCCCCCGTTCCCCATTGAATTTTCTCATTTTAAATTCACATCAACCTTTGGGGAAGGGGGGGGGGGGGGCACCGGTTTTTCTGAGTCCCAATTTCCTTTCCCTCCCTGGGCGTTTTTCCCCCATACCAAAAAAAGCCCCGGGGCCCCGCCTTTTACCGGGGGCCCCCGTGGAACCCCCCCTGGTGTGGGTGGTTTTATTTACCTATTTGTACCCCCAATTTTTTGGTTTTTCATTCGTAAGTCATAGCCCCCCTGGCCCCCCCCTCCTTTACTGATCACTACTAGTCAAATGTCCCCTGCTTTAAAGAGCCTTTTTTCAAACCCGTCCTTTTAAAAATAAAGTAAAGGTTTTTCCGGCCCCCACTACGTTTCTTTCCAAACTATAACTTCCTTTCCCGACAACTCTGGGGGACCCGAAGAAATATTTCCCCTAAACAACCCGGGGATTCAACGGGTTTTTTTAGCTTCCAATTGTGAAACCCCCCTTGTTTTTCTTTTTTTCCCCTCCCCTGGAACCCCTGTCCTTTGGGGCCCCCCCCTTTTCAATTTTGTCCCAAGTTTTTAATGTTCCCTTTTTCAGTCTCCCTTAGCCCCCGGTTTCCCCCCAGTGCGTCGGCCTATTTTCCCCCAGCCCTTTTTTCCTTCATTGGCATTTCCCCTTAAACCCCCCCCCGGGGGGGTAGCCTTTTTTTTGCAAACCTTTGGCCACTTTTTCTCTTAAATTTTTTGACGTGCTTGACCGGGGGTGAGTTTTTCCAAACTGGGGCTGAAAAACCCAATTTTGGGGCCCGACGTAAACTGTTTTACAGAAGGGCCCTTTTTAATGAGTCCCCTTTCGAAAGGGATCGGGAAAGCTATTTTTTTTCAGACGTTAAAATCTTTTTTAGCAAGTATTTTAAAAAAAATTTTTAAAAGGTCACCTTGGGTCGGATCCCCCGTATTTTCCGCTAAAATTTCACACTAACTTTATTTCCCTTTTTTTGCAAAACCCTTATGTGGTTTTTAAAAAATCGGGACAAAAAGTTTCCCTTTTTCACCACACAGGGGCATTAACCCAGGGGGAAAAATGACTTTTTTTATTTTAGTTGTCCCTTACCCTCAAAGTTTTTGCCAAGCTTTGTTTCCAACAGTCAAAAAACCGCAACAATCCCCAACTCTGCTTTCAGAGCGCAGGAACTGCACTTTTTCCACCATCCAGGTTTTCCCAAGTCCGACTTTTAAACCCGGGGAAGAGCACAAAAAAAAAAGTCCCGTAGGGGGAAAAGGGAAAAAGATTTTTACGCCCCTTCCCCCTCGGGGAGAATACTTTCGGGGGAACATTTTAAAGGGGAAAATTGGGATGGAAATTTCAGTACCCCCCAAAGAAAAAAATTACAACCCCATGTGAAAAAAATCTGGGTATATTTTATTATAGAAATTTTTTCCCTCCATGGGTTTTTTCCCAAAACAAATTTTAAGGACTAATTGGGGGACAAGAACTAAAATACAAAAGAAAGGGTAACCCGTCCCCTACCTTTCGCCCCGCCTAAAAAACCTGGGTTTATCAGGCCCCTGATCCGTCCCGAGGGGCCCCCGGTCCCCAGACCGGGCCGCGGGGGGGTTTTACCCCCCGGGAATTTTTTCCCCCAGGTAAACTCCAGGGCTCCAAGTTGATGAAGAGGCCCCCCCGGGGGGGCCCCTTTAAGACAAATCCCCCCAAAAAAGGTTTCCCCCTTGGGAAATTGGTGAGGGGTCTTTATTTTGGGAATTTTTGGGCTGGTTTCTCCAAAAATTTTCCCCCAATTAAAGCCTGAAATTTCCCTTTCCCCAACCCCCCCCTGGCCCGTATAAAAACCTCCGGGGTTTAAACGCCCCTTCCCCCCCTTTTTTATAAAAATAATAAAAATTTTAAAAACTACTGCTCTTCAAAGGGGGTTTTAAAGGTGGGGGAGGAAAAAAGGAAAACAGAAAGTTTTAAAAAAGAATCCCCCACAGAGCCCCCCCGGGGGGAATTTAAACGTAAAAAAATTTTAAGTTTTTGAATTTTAAAAAAATTTTCGGTTTTCACGGAAAAACCTTGACAAGATAAAAAAACCCGGGGGGGGGGGGTAACCCGCGATAAGAGAAAAGAAAAAAGTAAAAAGAAAAAATTTTCCCTTTATGCGGAAACAAAAAGGAGCGGGACCAAAAAAGAAGGGGGGTTTCGAGAGAGTGAACGAAACTCAGCCCGTGGAAGGTACTCGTAAAGTTGCCTTTTTTTTGGGAAAAAAAAAAAAAGCAAATATAAAGGGGAAGGGAAGCTGATATGACGAAGAAGGTTTTTTTTTTTTTTTTTTTTTTTTTTTTTTATATTTTAATTTTTTTAAAATTTACATTAAAAAAATATAATATGTAAAAAATCATTTAATCCCATAAAATTAAAAACAATCCCCCCAAAAACTAAAAGTTTTCAAAAACCAACCCTTTTTCAACTCCGGGGGTAAAAACCCCCCCCCCCCCTGCTCCCTCCCAAACCTATCACTTTAACCCAAACCTGTTTGGGGGTTAAAAACCCCAAAAGAAAAACATGATTAAAACAACACTTTTATATACACATCCCCGAAATGGGAAATTAAAAACGACTACAGACCATGCAAAGCATTGGCCCCCTGAACATATTATACAACAAAATTACCCCCCCCCCCCCCGGGTTTTTTCCAACCACCCCCCCCCCTATTTACAACCAACATAATATAAACCTTTAAGTTGCCTAATCAAAGTCCCCACAGCAAAAGACCCAACATTAATTTATGTAATTGTCCCCCAAGGGTTTTTGTTACATAACAAAATGTATTACAAAAACAAGGGGGAAATAGGAAAAAATCACAAAGGGGCAATTTCAAAATTAAAAAAAAAAACCATAAGAAAAAACTAGTCTTTAAAATTCCAAAAACATGTAAGCCTTTTTTTTCATTTAAAAAAATGCAATTCCAGTGTTTTAAAAAAATCACAAAAGGTTTTTAAAAAATGACATTCAAGCTCTATACCGGGTTAAATGGGGGCATTACTAGTGCTATTGAAAAACAGTTAAAAATACAAAATAAAATATAACCCCTGACACAATAAACATAAAAAAACTGTGCCCCAGCCCCGCCCCCCTAACCACAAAAAAACCTTTTAAAACCACTGTTTTCCCCCCAAAATTTATTTTCACTATCTGAAAAGTGCATTAAAAACCTTTTTTACTCTCAAAACAAAAAATGAAAAAATTTCCCGAACACCATGACGAACAATAATGCCCCAGACAAATTTAAAAAAAAAACAAATCACAACAAATCTGGGCCCTTGCATGATCAAAGCAAAACAACACTATGCATTGGGAAGGCCCCCTAGAAAACAAAATTTGGAGCAAACACTTTCAAATTATTAAAGGGAAAAACTCCAAATTAAAAATTCATTACCCCTAAATCAAAAAATAACCCCAACCCCAATAATTTTAAAAAAATATGAAGCCCGTCAAAAACAAAACCCCTTGGGCCCCTCCCCGGGGCAAGCAAAACCCCTGGTTTCCCCTTTTTAAATTTACTATGCATTTTATCATCCCCAAAACCCCCTCCGAAAAACTTTTGTTATCCAATTTCCGGGGGCAACCCTGGTTTTTCCACACCCCTGACTTTCCCACCCCACAACCCCTTTCCAATCATAAACCCCCCCCTCCCTCGGTTAAAATTACAAATCTAAAAAAAACCCGTAACTTTAAATTGCCCCATTAACCCCTTAAAATTTCCCTTTTTCCCCCCACCCCTTCCCCCCATAAATTTTTCCTTTTTTCTCCCTTTCCGGTTTTAGAAATTAACGCTAACAAACCCCCCTCTTCCCCCCTCATACCCTGTTTTTTCCCCCCCAACCCCCACACATAAAAGTATAAAAAGCCATAAGGTTTTCCCACAGCTCTGTTTTAAATTTTCCCCCCCAACCCCCCCCCCCTCCCAGACTTAAGCCTCAATACAGAAAATTTTCCTTTTTTCCCCCCTATCCTATTTTTCACCCTATTTAAAACCCCCCTTACCCCTCCTCAGTCCATCACAAAAATATACTACATGAAAAAAACCCCCCCCTCCCCCCCCAACAAATTCCCCCACTCCCCCCCCCGTCAAAAAGACCCCTTTTCCCTTTTTCCCGTAAACCACAACCCCACGGTAAAAAGCCCCTGCAGAAAACATACATTACCAAACCCGAACCGGGGGTTTTTCAACCTCATCCTAAATCAACCAAAAATTCCCTTTACTTCCCCCCCTTAAAACATGGGGAAAATTCCCCCCCTACAGGCCTACAAAACCCTCCCGGTTTAAAAAATCACACAACCCCAAAACCCAAAATTTTAAACCCTTTTCTGGCCCCGCCCCACCCAACGCCAAGCCCCAACCCCGGTTTTTTCACTCATGCAACTCCCAAATCCTGTTTTAAAAATCCCCTTGCAAATTTTTATGGATCCTGCCAACCCCCCCCCCCCCCCCCCCCCCCTTTCCCTCATCAACCCCCCCCTTTTTTAAAGAAAAACAACTTTTACCCCCCCGCTTTAAAGGGCCAGCATTTCCCCCCCCCCTTAAATTAAAGGTAACATTTAAACCCCATCTCCCCTTAAAACCAATCACAAACCGAAAAACCCCCCAAGAATTTTTTAAAAACCTTTCCCAAGAAAAGTTCGTTATTTCTGGCCCATTTAAAAGGGGAACAAAAGGGCTGGCCCCCGTTTCCCCTACTTGGGATACATAAGGGTTTTTAAACAACAATGGCACGCTTCAAAGGGGCAAATGTTAAAGGGACGCAATGCAACCCCCCAAACGTCCCCCGAATCCTTTTTACCCCTTAAACATTTTTTTCCCGCGGGGCCCCAGGTAGATCGTCTGCCCTAAATAAGACCACAGATTTTTTAAAAAAAAAAATTCCCCCTGTTTCCCCAAAAACTGCACTTTCCCCAAACAAACCCTACCCGCCCAAGCTCCTAACCCCCCTTTCCCCTTTGGGTTTATCTGTTTTTTTCCCTCAAAACCAGTTGCCCCTGGGGAAAATTTGTTAAAAATACCCCGTCCCAATGTTTTCCTTTGACCTCCCCCCCCCTGAATAAAATTTTTAAATTTTCCAAAATACCCCTTTTAAAAATGGCCCCAAAACCCCGCAAAAACCCCAACCCTGGTCCCTCTACGTGACACAAAAAACCCCTGCTCCCCTCAACATAAAAGGGGGCCCCCGAAAGCATGCAAACAATAATTGTGACATAGGGCCCCCTCCTAATCCCCTAAACCCCTTAAAAATCTTTCCCCCCCCAATCGACCATTTAAACTGTACCCCTCGCCATTTTCAAAAAAATCCATACAACCCCCCTCAACCCAGCCCACATTTTTTTCCCCAAAAACCCCCCGACCCCTGAGGGTGGCCTTTTTTAATGCTTTTCCCATCCAAATCTATCGATGGGCCCCCTTTCCAATCGAGGGGGCCCCCCAAAAACCCCCCCCTCCCTCCCCCCCCCCCCTTTGCCCCCCACGAAAAAACCCCAAGTAAAACCCCGCCCCTCCCCCCCTAGACCTCCCTGGCAAACCAAACTGGTTTTTGGAAAAACTACCCGCCCACCCCACACTTGACCCCCCCCTTTTTCCCCAAAAACTTCGCAAAACAATTTTTTAAAAACTGCGCAAAAAACGAGATTTGCCCGGAAATTTCCCCAAGCGTATCAGGCCCCCTTTAAAACCCCTTCCCGGGAAAAAAAAAAACGACAAGGCCCCCTTTCCCCCGCTTTTTTCACCCAGCTCACCTCTCCCCTTCAATGCAAAATTTTAATAACCCAAACCAGAAAATTTCCTCAATTTTTCCCAATGTTGGGTGAAAAAACTCTAACCGGGGGTCCCTCAATTCCCCCGGGGCTTTTTCCCTTTCGCATTCCCCCTTTAAAACCCCTTTTCCTATTTCCCCCCCCCAGTTATTTTCCCCCACCCCCTGCTTCCCTATCACTGTTAAAGCAACCCTGACATTTCCCACTCCACACACCCCGGGGTTTTAAAAAAACCCCCAAAACCCCCTACCCTTTCCGTTGCCGTACCCCTTTTCATTCCCCCTTGGGCCCGCAAACCCCCCCCCTTTTTTCCGTACTTGTATGACCGCCCCCCCCTGGGAAACCCTCCCAAGATTCATGAACCTCCAAACCCTGGAATAGTCATTTTCCTGCTGTCTTTGTTTTTTCCCCACGGGAAAAACGACGATGAAAGGGCTTCCCCCAAAACCCTCTTCCACCCCCCCCCTTTTTTCCCCCACCGCTTGGAAACCCCCCTCCTGTAAATTCCCCCGGGAGGGCCCCCCTTTTAAAATTTCCATAATTTTTATCCATTGGATAAGTGGCCCCCCCACCCCCCCCCTCGCCAAAACAAACCCCGAAAAACTATCCCCAAATAGTTTAAACAAACCCCTATTTTAAAGAATTTGAAAAACGTTTTCCCTTCCTTTCGTAATTTGCTTTTAATTTCCCTTTTTTTTAGCCCCCCACCATCCCCCACAATTCACCACATCCTCTACCCCTTTTTTCTTCTTGCACTAACCCCTCCCCCACGTTGCAAATCCCTCTATCCCCCCTTTCCCAACACCTAACCACTTTTTTTTAATTTCCAATATCCCCCCAAAATAACCCTTGTATTTAACTCCCACCCACCTCTGCTACTACCGCCCCATGATCCGAATAAGCTATTCTATTGTACCCGGAAAAAAAATTTAACCCCAAACCCCCTTTAGATATTACAGGCCCCATCCAACCTAGGCAGCGTTAACCCCCTCTTTCAAAAGTTGCTCTTCCTCCCCCCCCCCCCCCTCCAAACCCCTTTTCCCCCCAACTGAATTTTTCCCCCCAAAAGAACTCGCAAGGGGGCCCCCAACCCGGGCCCCGGGCCCCTTTTTTGGGTTCCCACGTCCCGCCCTCCTAAAAAACGCAGTTTTCCCGCCCCCCAAACCCATGGCCAAATGCAGGGAAACCCGTAAAAAAAAATAGTTTTTCCATACAAAATCCCTTTTTACCCTCACAAAACCCTTTTCCGCTGGGTCCATACCCCATACAAAAAATCCCGCTTTTCCCATCCACCGCCCCCTCCACGGGGCCCAATTTCCTTTTTTTTTCCCCCCCCTCCCCCCTCACTTCTTAGCAAAACAAAAGGGCTTGCCCCCTGACAAATAAACCCCCACCACCTTTCGACTGCAAAATGGCAGAGTCCCCTACCGAAACCCCCCCCCAAACCCCCGAGCACTCTTTCCCCCCCTTTTAAAATTTTGCCCCGGGAACCACATCCAAACCCCATTTTATACAGAAACAATTTCAACTTCCCTTTTTTCAAAACCCATTTTCACCCTCCCATTTAACGTTCAAAATTTTAAAAAACCTAAGGGCCCCTTTTTAAAAGTTCCCAAAACCCTTCCTCCTCCCCTTTCCCTTCACCCCCGGGGGTCCGGGCCCCAAGCCCCGCCAAGGCTTAAAAAAAACCATCAACCCCCTCCCCCTTTTTTTCGATGGGGCCCCTTTTTTCGGGGACTGCTTCGACATTGCTCCCTTTTTTCCTTCCCCCCAACCTCTGGGGCCGGCTCCCGGAAAGTCATCTAGTCCCGACGCCGCCGCCCCTCTTCCCCCGTTTTAAAGCCCTCTTCATCCATTTTTCTTTGAGGTTTTCCCCACGATGAAACCCCAAAACCCCCCCACGGGCCCCCTTTTCCCCAGCACAAAGGGGACAAAAATCTCCTTTTTCTTTGGCCCGTCAAAAACCCCGCTTTTTGTTTTATCCTTTCATTCCCCTTTCAAGGGAAACCGCCGTGTCCTCACCACTCAGACCAAAATCCTCTGCAAGGGGGTGTCCCAAAGTCCCCCTTTAACCCCCTCCTAAGCTCTTTCCTTTTATACCCGCACCTCCTCCTTCCTTTTCACTTCGGGAAATTGTCCCTTTTTTGTAGTAACAATTTCCTTTTTTCAAACACCGCTTCCTCACACAGGGCCCTTCCCCCCCTTTTTTTAATCCCCCTCTTCCCCTCCAACAAGCCCCCAGGGCCCCCGCTTTCGCAAACCGGGGTCCCCAACAGCTATTTACGCGGGAACTTGGCTTTTTAAACCAATTTGCGCTGGCCCCCCCTCGCTTTTTTCCCACTCCCGCCGCCCTAGGGGCCCTTAAGGCCCCCCCTTAATTTTTGCACTTTCGTCCCCCTGTCCCGGGAAAAAGATACCCATAACTGGGGGTCCCAAAATTCCCTCCAACCGGGCGTAAGAAAGGGGATGGATTCTCAAGGGCTTTTTTCAGGGGAAAAAATCCCTCCGGCGTTTCCCCCTTTTAAAAAGGGACCTGGCCGTCCACTTTTTGGGCCCCTTTTTTGGCCCAAAGTACGGTTTCCCTATGTCCCCCAAAAACACCCCTTATTTCCCCCTTTACCCGCCCCCAAAAGGGAAAATTACGTATCTTAAACCCCCCCTAAAGGGGGCGAATCCTTCGATCAACGCACCTTCACACTGGATACGTCAAAACTCACGCTTGGAACCTCGTCACCAAAGACTCATACACGGGCGTGGAAAATTCCCCTTTGACGAAGAAACCCATAAGCCCCCTTCAGGGCCTACAAACCCTACACCTCATCGTCCCCCGGATTCCATAGGGCTCCCCCAATATGGGCCGGGGGTTTAAAACTTGCACTGAAAGGGTAAATCGCCCCACGAATAGCTCAATTAAACCCAAAGGGGAAATTTTTTCCCCCTCCTCCCCACCAGCGCCATGTTTATACCCAAAGGGAGGGTCCCTGAAAAAACAGAGGGGCAAGGGGGCACAACCTTTACTCGAAAACCCTGGGCAGGCCGAATTTTCCACCTGGTTGACAGGGTCGATCCCCCCGGAGGGCCCGGGCCCCCAGACCGGGGCCCCGGGGGGGTTTTACCCCCCATTCTCTCCAGGAAATCCCAGGGGGCCGGATTTTTTTGAAAAACCGGAGTCTTCAACACAAGGGGACCCTTTTTAAGGTGTCAAAGGTGAGGAGGGAAAAAAAGGGCAGAAAAATTTTTTTAAAGAATCCCCGGGGAGGGGGCCCCCGGAGGAAATGAAACGAAAAAAAAATTTTAAGTTTTTTGAATTTTTTTTAAAAAAAATCGATTTAAAACGAAAAAACTTTTACAAGATAAAAGTCAGGGGGAGGGGGGGACAGCGATTTTGAGAGAGAAAAAGTATTTTTAAAGTTTTCCCTTTAAAGCGAGAAAAAGAGCGGGACACAAAAGGGGAAAAAGGGGGGTTTTCGAGAGAGTGGGAAAGAGAACTCCCCCCTGTGGGAAGGAAGCCCGTCAAAAATTGCCCCTTTTCATTGGAAAGAAAAAAAAGAAGCAAATATAAAGGGGCAAGGTAAGCTGATAGTGACGAAGAAGGTAGTGGTTCTTAGAAGAAAGATTGTCAAGGTACGTGTTCAAGTCATCAAGGTACGTGTTCAGGTCGTCTGGTTACGTGTTCAAGTCATCAAGGTACGTGTTCAGGTCGTCTAGTTACGTGATCAAGTCATCAAGGTACGTGTTCAGGTGTTAGTTACGTTTTTCAAGTCATCAAGGTACGTGTTCAGGTCGTCTAGTTACGTGTTCAAGTCACAAGGTACGTGTTCAGGTTGGATCTAGTTTGTTTTATCGGCAGCAATAAACTTGTGTCTGATCTATCAACACAGCTGTGTTCTCCCTGCAACATCTCACTAGTAAACTGCTGTGTTTGTACTCATTAAATTATGTTTGTGTGGGTCGATGCAGAGCTCCTAACCCTGCCCGGCCTCGCCCGGCCTCGCCCGGCCCGTCCTCTCACTAGTAAAGTTAAGCTCTGTGTTTGTACTCACTGTCAACACTGATTCCTGGTCTGACAAGTCCTTTCGTATCTACTTTCGGAACTGTGTACTGACTCTGCTGTCTCTTATCTCATTCAACTCATCAGTAAGCAAATAAGTCTTTTTTAGGCACAGGTACACATAAGTGCAACTATCAACATGGGGGTAAATTACTAGGATAATCCTAGAAAAAGTCAAAGTGACTTATTTCCATTGGGGTCCTTGTTAAACCGTGAAATACTTTATAATGTCCATCTGAATATCGTTTCCAATCATATCTGTTAATATACATTTTGTCAAATTTCTGTCTATATTTTACGTCCTTATCATGTCACTGCGGGGTAACTCTCTTCAAAACTGAACAGTGAAGTTCCTGGATTCTCTCATCACAGCTCATACCTCTCACCTCTAACACTACTCGAATCGATCGAATCGAGGCCCGACGAGATCTGTCGTAAGATGGGAAGGAAGAAGGATATGGAAGGAGGGAAAAATAACTGGAAAAGGATGGGGAGGAGGGGAAGAGGAGGAATCAAGGCAAGTGGCCCAACCACTTTGGGACATGTGGTACAAAAGTACTGGAGACGTAGATAGAGAGGCTTGACTGATGTCATTGCTTGGCTCACTAGGAGAGGATGGCGAAGGCAGCGGTAGGAGCTGGAGTGTCAGAAGGCAGCAATCAAGGATGAGTTGGTTAGGGTTTTAAAACCGTTTATCAGTGCGGTAAATTGTTTTCGAGAGAGTTGTATCACACTTATGGGAGAGCTGTAGTAGTATTCGTTGGTTTGGAGTTGGTGGAGTATCTGGTTGTAGGTAGGGAAATGGTCTTTCTTTCGCTTTGGTACGATACAGGTTGTCTTGGAGATGTTGATGAGTTCTAGGCGATTTCATGCTTGCAGGGTACGCCTCGTGGTGTAGAATATGAGTCCTTTGTGTTTAACCCATGGTGTTCCAGGTAATCGACGTGAGCTAAGTAGAGAAGGGGTGGTGGAAGTAGGGAAGGTGGTGTTGCTTCTTTTTTCAACTTCAGTAGACGAATTAGAAGATGTTTCTGGTGGTAAGGCTTCTGATTGGTTGGATTCAGTGAGAGGTGGTGGCGGTGGAGGCTTCTCATTGGTCGTTTTTGGATTGACGTCCAAATTTTGGGTGGTATTGATGGAACTTCTGCAAAAGAGTTGGCGATTAAGTTTTTGGTGAATTTGATAATTTCTTCAAAAGGTGAGATGCGGGAAATGTAAATGAAGGCATGTTATTTAATGCAAATAACTCGTTGATGGTAGAGTTAAATGATCCAGGTTTTGCATATGAGCGTATAGTAGACAGTAGTGAACTTCGTTTACGTCACATGTTGGGGGAGTGATGGTATTGGTGGTGGTGGAGGCGGGCTGAGAGATGCTTGAAGAAAATTTTGTAGTGTCTGCTTGTTTTTTTTGCAATTGCTGCATACGTTGGAGTGTTGTAGTGGGTTTTTTTTTTTTGCTGCATCTCGTGTTTTCTTCATAAAAATCCTTTCTTGTAGGACATTTTGCTGCCAGTGTAGGTGATCATTACTCTTGCAGTTTAAGCACGCTGGTTGTGTTGGAGCAGCAGCGGTGCAGGAACTGAAGGCGTGTCCCTCACTACCACATGTAGTGCAGAAACTTCTTGTCTTTTACTGGACATGCTTTGGTGGTTTGGATGGTAGAATAACGTTCCAGCAATGTTGGAAATAGTGATATGTCTCTGCTTAAATGTAGGTAGGGGTGATGTAGTATTTGTAACAGCAAGACCTTCGTTCAGTGAAAGTGGCAGCCATCTTCACGTCGGTAAAGATGACCTTGATCATGGACGTTGCATTTGGGATTTTTGTAATGCTGTCAACATTAGCCAAGTATTTTGCGTCTCGATGGATGACTTGAGTTTAGCAGGTGTTTGAGACGTCAGAATCTTGTCCAGTTTTTTTTAGGAATATGTTTTCCCTTTGCCCTGAGGGCAGGAGATGACGTAACATTAAACCCTTGAGTAGTAAGAGTAGTGATGGCTTCTGTAGTGAGTAGCTTCTCTGCTTCAGCATCATCGTGACACACTACAATGAATGCTTCTTTCAGTGACAATATGGTGTTGAATTTTACTTCCAGTGCTCCCTGAACAACAGTTGCAAGAGCAATCTTCGTTGAATCATCAACGGTACCATTTCTTGGTTTGATTTTTTACACGATTTGCGTAGCTCATCGTGTAAGTCAAGGCGATGACAACGCTGGTAAAGGTTCCGCTCCCCAACGGGGATCGTAGGGAGACAGAGTAAGTAAGGAGAGCTGCTAAGACCTGCCTGGGCGAGAGTCAAGAGCAGAATCCCCTTTCTTTTCTTGTCATTTTCTATTTTGTCTAACACTACTTGTGTTCCTAACCTCGCAACACTTTGGATACGCTTTCTCAAGTGCATTATTGTTGTTCTTATTATTATTATTATATTATTAAAATTATTATTATTATTATTATTATTATTATTATTATTATTATTATTGTTGTTGCTGTTGTTATTATTATTACTATTATACTTAGAGGAAAGAATAGAACACCTACAGGAGTGGGGGGTAATTTAGCTTGGATCCAAGGAAAGGTTTTAATTTTGTATCACAGCTGTAGTCAACCCCCACCGGGAGGGATGATGACAGCTGTATTTATTATGTTTCAAAATAATGATTTAAAATTACATTTGTGTACACAAAACACACACACACACACACACCAATATATATATATATATTATATATATATATATATTGTTTTGTGTGTGTGTGTGTGTTGTGTGTGTGTAGTGTTTTTGTGTGTGTATGTGTATATGTGTGTGTGTGTATGTATGATGTGTATATATGTGTGTGGTGTTGTGTGGTGTGTGTGTGTGTGTTTTGTGTGTGTGTGTGTGTGTGTGTGTGTGTGTGTGTGTGTGTGTGTGTATGTGTGTGTGGGTATGTATTTTGTATATGTGTGTGTGTGTGTGTATGAAATGTGTATATGTGTGTGTGTGGTGTGTGTGTATGTGTGTACTTACCTAATTGTACTCACCTAATTGTGGTTGCAGGGGTTCGATACTCACCCTGGCCCCGCCTCTTCACTGATCGCTACTAGGTCCTCTCTCTCATGCTTCCTGGAGCTTTGTCATACCTCTTCTTGAAACTATATATGGTTCCTGCCTCCACTACTTCACTTGCTAGGCTATTCCACTTCCTGACGATTCTATGACTGAAGAAATACTTCCTCACGTCCCTGTGACTCGGGCTGAGTCTTCAGCTTCCCGTTGTGACCCCTTGTTTCTGTGTCCCTCCTGGAACATCCTATCTCTGTCCACCATGTCTATTCCCCGCAGTATTTGTATGTCGTTTTTCATGTCTCCCTGATCCTTCTGTCCTCCAGTGTCGTCAGTCCGATTTCCCTCAAACCTTTCCTCGTACGACATTCCCTGGCTCTGGGATAGCCTTGTTGCAAACCTTTTTACTTTCTCTAACTTCTTGACGTGCTTGACCAGGTGTGGGTTCCAGACTGGTGCTTCATACTCCAGTATGGGGCCCAACATGCACAGTGTACAGTGTCTTGAACGATTCCTTATTAAGGTATCGGAACGCTATTCTCAGGTTTGCCAGGCGCCGTATGCGCAGCAGTTATTTGGTTGATGTGTGCCTCCGGTGAGGGGCTCGGTGTTATGGCACCCCGAGGTCTTTCTCCCTGAGTGAGGTCCCGTAGTCTTTGTCCACCTAGCCTATACTCTGTCTTCGGTCTTCTTTGCCCCCCCCAATCTTCAGACTTTTTCATTTGGCAGAGTTGAATTCGAGAAGCCCGTTTCGGACCACATGTCCAGGCTGTCCAGGTTTTCTTTGCAGTCCTGCCTCATCCTCATGTGTGTGTGTGTGTGTGTGTGGTGTGTGTGTGTGTGTGTTTTGTGTGTGTGTGTGGTGTGTGTGTGTGTGTGTGTGTGTGTGTGTGCGTGTGTGTGTATGTATGGTATATGTGTGTGTGTGTGTGTGTGTTGTTGTGTGTGTGTGTGTGTAAAAAGAGAGAGGGTTTCAACATCATAAATTATGAGGAACAAGGACTATGATCTACGATTTTATCAGTCGGAATATCAAAGCTTTATCCATGTCCATAAATATATATATATATATATATATATATATATATATATTATTTATATAATATATATAATATATATATATTTATATTTTATATATATGTCGTGCCGAATATGTAAAACTGGTCAATTAGCAAGAACTCATTTAAAAATTTAAATCCGTTCTAAAATTTTCTATTTCACGTTTAAAGATATATTTTTTTCATTAATGTTGATGTAAAAAAAATTAATTTTGCACCAAAAGGGAACTTAGAAAACTTACCTAACCTTATTATAACAAGAACAATTTATTTTAGCCTAACCCGACTAATTATATTATAGATTTGTTTACAATAATTTAATACTAAACAAACACAATGAAATATATTTTTTTCGTTAGGTTCAGAATGATTTTGGCGAAATTATTGCATACACAAATTTTCACTTGTCCTATATGGCAAGATGAACGTTGATATTTAAGCCAAGATCGCAAGTTCTGCCTATTCGGCACGACATATATATATATATATATATATATAAAAGAAATATTGATTATTTTCCTGGGTAAGCGGTAAACTGTTAGGGACTATATAGTGCCTGGGAAACCAGTGAGATAGTGAGGAATATTCCGAAGAAGGGTACCTCCAATTCCATGGATCAAGAGCCCTTCACTGGTATCAAGATTATCGCTGTTGAAGGGAAGTGAATTAATAGTGTGAATATGGAGATGAAAATGAGTTGTATCATTTGTATGTCGATACAACTGTATGCTGTATTATTTTTGTGTTGATACAACTGTATGTTGCACTGTGTGTTGATTCAACTGCTTGATGCATTATAAGTTCATATGTTGTTGCAAGTATGTGATGTATTGCCTGTATGTTGATACAGTTGTATGTTGATACAGTTGTATGTTGATACAGTTGTATGTTGATACAGTTGTATGTTGATACAGTTGTATGTTGATACAGTTGTAGTTTGATACAGTTGTATGTTGATACAGTTTTTATGTGATACAGTTGTATGTTGATACAGTTGTATGTTGATACAGTTGTATGTTGATACAGTTGTATGTTGATACAGTTGTATGTTGATACAGTTGTATGTTGATACAGTTGTATGTTGATACAGTTGTATGTTGATACAGTTATATGTTGATACAGTTGTATGTTGATACAGTTGTATGTTGATACAGTTGTATTTGATACAGTTATATGTTGATACAGTTGTATGTTGATACAGTTGTATGTTGATACAGTTGTATGTTGATACAGTTGTATGTTGATACAGTTGTATGTTGATACAGTTATATGTTGATACAGTTGTATGTTGATACAGTTGTATGTTGATACAGTTGTATGTTGATACAGTTATATGTTGATACAGTTTTAGTTTGATACAGTTATATGTTGATACAGTTGTATGTTGATACAGCTGTATGTTGATACAGTTATATGTTGATACAGTTGTATGTTGATACAGTTATATGTTGATACAGTTGTATGTTGATACAGCTGTATGTTGATACAGTTATATGTTGATACAGTTGTATGTTGATACAGTTGTATGTTGATACAGTTGTATGTTGATACAGCTGTATGTTGATACAGTTGTATGTTGATACAGTTGTATGTTGATACAGTTGATGTTGATACAGTTTATATGTTGATACGTTGTATGTTGATACAGTTATATGTTGATACAGTTGTATGTTGATACAGCTGTATGTTGATACAGTTATATGTTGATACAGTTGTATGTTGATACAGTTATATGTTGATACAGTTGTATGTTGATACAGCTGTATGTTGATACATTATTGTTGATTTCAGTTGTATGTTGATACAGTTGTATGTTGATACAGCTGTATGTTGATACAGCTGTATGAGGTAATTTTTTTACCAAAAGTCACTCAAAATATTATTGAAAACGATCCCTTATCAAAACGATCCATCCCCCCCCTCCCTCCCCCCCCTCCCCCCCCCCCTCTCTCTCTCTCTGAACACACAAATTTCCTCACAAAAAATCTTAAAAAAAAAGAAATCATTCCACGTGTTATCGACCGTTGAAATTCTAACAACAATAAAAATAAAAAAATGATCCTGAAATTTTCTTATTTTTATTTTTTGGGTTTGTCATAAAATGGATGCTCATTTGTGGTGTGGGGGGGAGGGGGGGGAGGGGAGGGAGGGGGGGGGGGGGAGGGGGGGAGGGATAAAAATAATTCAGTTAAAGCTGGAATACATTGGAGCACGTGTTCAAGGGGTTTATCGCGGGGTCTTCTTGTTCGGAATTAGGGAGGCGGGAGAGAGGTACAATTGGAAGGGAGGGGGCAGGAGAGAGGTACAATTGAAAGGGAGGGAGGAGGAGAGAGGTATAATTGAAGGGGGAGGGGGGGAGAGAGGTACAATTGGAAGGGGGGGGGGCAGGGAGAGGTACAATTGGAAGGGGGGGAGGGAGGAGAAGGTATAAATTTGGAAGGGAGGGAGGGGGGGGAAGGGCAATTTGGAAGGGAGGGGGCAGGAGAGGGTACAATTGGAAAGGGAGGGAGGCAGGGGAAGGTACAATTGGAAGGGAGGGGGGCAAAGGGGAGAGGGAAATTGGAAGGGGGGGGGGCAGGGAGAGGTCAATTGGGGGAGGGGGGCAGGGGAGGGTACAATTGGAAAAGGGGGGGAGGCAGGAGAGAGGTAAATTGGAAGGGGGGGAGGCAAAAAGGGGGGGGAGGTACAATTGGAAGGGGGGGGGGGGAGGAGGGTACAATTGGAAGGGAGGGGGGCAGGA
>NW_026494148.1:0-21218 GCF_026875155.1 Cherax quadricarinatus
CTCCCCTTAAATACAACCTACTGCCTAAATCCCTACCTCCCCCACGCCCCATCTCCTCTCTCTCTGTATATACACAAAGGTGCGCAGTATATATATATATTATATATAAATATATATATAATATATATAAATATAATATAATATATATATATATATATATATATAATATGTATATATATATATATATATTATAAATATAATATATATATATATATATATATATATATATACACACACACACACACACACACACACACACACACACACACACACACGCGCGCACACACACAGAGTTCACCTATTACTTGCTTAACAAATTAAATATTCTTGAATGGGAATATACAGGTTAATTACAGCCTTAGTGATCCATGATTACTATTAATTATTGTGATGAATGGTTTGAAAAACCGACAAGTTGAAGATTGAGACACTTATGCAGCATATGGGAATCTTTAATTCAGGGAACGTTTCGCCACACAGTGGCTTCATCAGTCCAATACAAAGAGGAGGGCGTAAGGAGAGGAGAGTATGAGGTGATCAGTTCCCTCAGCCTGGAGTCGATGTGTTCAGTCCATCAATCTTGTAGAATGTACAGCATAGGGCCGTAGACGTGGCTTATATACTGTAGTGATGGTGAGGTGAAGCAGCCGGAGGCGGGTCATAGTGGTACCATCCACTAGTCGAAGTAGGTCTTTGTCCACAGAGGTTAACAAGTGTTGAAGAAAACTTTGTAACAAGATCCCATGATGCTGCAGTGTCTGACAGTTGTGATGAATGGTTTGAAAAACCGACAAGTTGAAGATTGAGACACTTATGCAGCATATGGGAATCTTTATTCAGGAAACGTTTCGCCACACAGTGGCTTCATCAGTCCAATACAAAGAGGAAGGCGTAAGGAGAGGAGGAGTATGAGGTGATCAGTCCCTCAGCCTGGAGTCGATGTGTTCAGTCCATCAATTTTGTAGAATGTACAGCATTCAACCTTTGGACAAAGACCTACTTCGACTAGTGGATGGTACCACTATGACCCCGCCTCCGGCTGCTTCACCTCACCTCACTACAGTATATAAGCCACGTCTACAGCCCTATGCTGTACATTCTACAAGATTGATGGACTGAACACATCGACTCAAGGCTGAGGGACTGATCACCTCATACTCCTCCTCTCCTTACGCCTTCCTCTTTGTATTGGACTGATGAAGCCACTGTGTGGCGAAACGTTTCCTGAATAAAGATTCCCATATGCTGCATAAGTGTCTCAATCTTCAACTTGTCGGTTTTTCAAACCATTCATCACAACTGTCAGACACTGCAGCATCATGGGATCTTGTTACAAAGTTTTCTTCAACACTTGTTCAACCTTTGGACAAAGACCTACTTCGACTAGTGGATGGTACCACTATGACCCCGCCTCCGGCTGCTTCACCTCACCTCACTACAGTATATAAGCCACGTCTACGGCCCTATGCTGTACATTCTACAAGATTGATGGACTGAACACATCGACTTCAGGCTGAGGGACTGATCACCTCATACTCCTCCTCTCCTTACGCCTTCCTCTTTGTATTGGACTGATGAAGCCACTGTGTGGCGAAACGTTTCCTGAATAAAGATTCCCATATGCTGCATAAGTGTCTCAATCTTCAACTATTATTATTAAACTTTTAACGGTGGTGCAGCATCTGCGAGGTAATCAGGAGAGGCCAGTTCCAATTCCACTGATTAAGAGCCTCATTCACTAGCATCATGACCCCCCTATTCTACAACCCACTCACCTTATTCTACAACCCGTTTACCTTATTCTACAACCCACTGTAAGTCCCTCAATACCTCAGTACCCACTGCCCGCATTGGTACCAATTTCCCCAAATATCTACTACGAGATCTCAAGTGCTCTCTACTCAGTGCCCACTCCTTTCCTCACTACCCACTCCGGTTCCCACTACCCACTCCAGCTCTCACTACCCACTCCAGTCCCCACTACCCACTCCAATCCCCACTGCCCACTCCAGCTCCCATTACCCACTCCAGTCCCCACTACTGACTAGGGATTATCAAGACGATGGCAACGTCAGCATAAGTTCCTCCAGAGTGGTACAAGCTACTCCACCTGCACATGTTCCTCCAGAGTGGTACAAGCTACTCCACCTGCACATGTTCCTCCAGAGTGGTACAAGCTACTCCACCTACACATGTTCCTCCAGTGGTACCAGCTACTCCACCTACACATGTTCCTCCAGAGTGGTACAAGCTACTCCACCTACACATGTTCCTCCAGAGTGGTACAAGCTACTCCACCTACACATGTTCCTCCAGAGTGGTACAAGCTACTCCACCTACACATGTTCCTCCAGAGTGGTACCAGCTACTCCACCTACATATGTTCCTCCAGAGTGGTACCAGCTACTCCACTTACACATGTTCCTCCAGAGTGGTACAAGCTACTCCACCTACACATGTTCCTCCAGAGTGGTACAAGCTACTCCACCTACACATGTTCCTCCAAGTTGGTACAAGCTACTCCACCTGCACATGTTCCTCCAGAGTGGTACAAGCTACTCCACCACATGTTCCTCCAGAGTGGTACAAGCTACTCCACCCACACATGTTCCTCCAGAGTGGTACAAGCTACTCCACCTACACATGTTCCTCCAGAGTGGTACAAGCTACTCAACCTACACATGTTCCTCCAGAGTGGTACCAGCTACTCCACTTACACATGTTCCTCCAGAGTGGTACAAGCTACTCCACCTACACATGTTCCTCCAGAGTGGTACAAGCTACTCCACCTACACATGTTCCTCCAGAGTGGTACAAGCTACTCCACCTACACATGTTCCTCCAGAGTGGTACAAGCTACTCCACAGCTACTCCACCTACACATGTTCCTCCAGAGTGGTACAAGCTACTCCACAGCTACTCCACCTACACATGTTCCTCCAGAGTGGTACCAGCTACTCCACCTACACATGTTCCTCCAGAGTGGTACAAGCTACTCCACAGCTACTCCACCTACACATGTTCCTCCAGAGTGGTACAAGCTACTCCACCTACACATGTTCCTCGAGAGTGGTACAAGCTACTCCACCTACACATGTTCCTCCAGAGTGGTACAAACTACTCCACCTACACATGTTCCTCCAGAGTGGTACAAGCTACTCCACCTGCACATGTTCCTCCAGAGTGGTACAAGCTACTCCACCCTACACATGTTCCTCCAGAGTGGTACAAGCTACTCCACCTACACATGTTCCTCCAGAGTGGTACAAGCTACTCCACCTACACATGTTCCTCCAGAGTGGTACAAGCTACTCCACCTACACATGTTCCTCCAGAGTGGTACAAGCTACTCCACCTACTCATGTTCCTCCAGAGTGGTACAAGCTACTCCACCTATCAATGTTCCTCCAGAGTGGTACAAGCTACTCCACCTACTCATGTTCCTCCAGAGTTGGTACAAGCTACTCCACCTACTCATGTTATCTCCAGAGTGGTACAAGCTCTCCACCTACTCATGTTCCTCCAGAGTGGTACAAGCTACTCCACCTACACATGTTCCTCCAGAGTGGTACAAGCTACTCCACCTACACATGTTCCTCCAGAGTGGTACAAGCTACTCCACCTACACATGTTCCTCCAGAGTGGTACAAGCTACTCCACCTACACATGTTCCTCCAGAATGGTACAAGCTACTCCACCTACTCATGTTCCTCCAGAGTGGTACAAGCTACTCCACCTACACATGTTCCTCCAGAGTGGTACAAGCTACTCCACCTACTCATGTTCCTCCAGAGTGGTACAAGCTACTCCACCTACTCATGTTCCTCCAGAGTGGTACAAGCTACTCCACCTACTCATGTTCCTCCAGAGTGGTACAAGCTAACTCCACCTACACATGTTTCCTCCAGAGTGGTACAAGCTACTCCACCTACACATGTTCCTCCAGAGTGGTACAAGCTACTCCATCTACTCATGTTCCTCCAGAGTGGTACAAGCTACTCCACGTACACATGTTCCTCCAGAGTGGTACAAGCTACTCCACAGCTACTCCACCTACACATGTTCCTCCAGAGTGGTACAAGCTACTCCACAGCTACTCCACCTACACATGTTCCTCCAGAGTGGTACAAGCTACTCCACAGCTACTCCACCTACACATGTTCCTCCAGAGTGGTACAAGCTACTCCATCTACAATGTTCCTCGAGAGTGGTACAAGCTACTCCACCTACACATGTTCCTCCAGAGTGGTACAAACTACTCCACCTACACATGTTCCTCCAGAGTGGTACAAGCTACTCCACCTACACATGTTTCCTCCAGAGTGGTACAAGCTACTCCACTGCACATGTTCCTCCAGAGTGGTACAAGCTACTCCACCTACACATGTTCCTCCAGAGTGGTACAAGCTACTCCACCTACACATGTTCCTCCAGAGTGGTACAAGCTACTCCACCTACACATGTTCCTCCAGAGTGGTACAAGCTACTCCACCTGCACATGTTCCTTTAGAGTGGTACAAGCTACTCCACCTACACATGTTCCTCCAGAGTGGTACAAGCTACTCCACCTGCACATGTTCCTCCAGAGTGGTACAAGCTACTCCACCTACACATGTTCCTCCAGAGTGGTAACAAGCTACTCCACCTACACATGTTCCTCCAGAGTGGTACAAGCTACTCCACCTACACATGTTCCTCCAGAGTGGTACAAGCTACTCCACCTACACATGTTCCTCCAGAGTGGTACAAGCTACTCCACCTACTCATGTTCCTCCAGAGTGGTACAAGCTACTCCACCTACTCATGTTCCTCCAGAGTGGTACAAGCTACTCCACCTACTCATGTTCCTCCAGAGTGGTACAAGCTACTCCACCTACTCATGTTCCTCCAGAGTGGTACAAGCTCCTCCACCTACTCATGTTCCTCCAGAGTGGTACAAGCTACTCCACCTACACATGTTCCTCCAGAGTGGTACAAGCTACTCCACCTACACATGTTCCTCCAGAGTGGTACAAGCTACTCCACCTACACATGTTCCTCCAGAGTGGTACAAGCTACTCCACCTACACATGTTCCTCCAGAGTGGTACAAGCTACTCCACCTACTCATGTTCCTCCAGAGTGTGTACAAGCTACTCCACCTACTCATGTTCCTCAGAGTGGTACAAGCTACTCCACCTACTCATGTTCCTCCAGAGTGGTACAAGCTACTCCACCTACTCATGTTCCTCCAGAGTGTACAAGCTACTCCATCTACTCATGTTCCTCAAGAGTGGTACAAGCTACTCCACCTACTCATGTTTCCTCCAGAGTGGTACAAGCTACTCCACCTACTCATGTTCCTCCAGAGTGGTACAAGCTACTCCACCTACTCATGTTCCTAACAGAGAAAGTACAGCACCCAAATTGGATAAACAACAGATTAAAACATTTTTGGGTAAAACACCTGTGTAGATGCGAATCAAAACATGAGAGAGTCACCTTATTGTCTAATTTATTAAATTTAAGATAGAAGTCAAAAGACAGGAATAAAGTCAGAAGATATTACGAAACTGAGATTAGAAGGAAATAAAACACCAACCTTCGGCGTTTTCTTCAGGTATAAAGGAATAAATTTAGGGAAGAGTTAGGTTCACTTAAGTGTAACTCACATCAGGTTATTGTTAATGACGGTAGATACAATGTTTGTCAGGAAACAGGACAAGTGTCTCCTGATGCGAGTCTTAGTCATATGATGACACGAAGCTGGAACGTTTGATCATCTGGACAGCCTTCCACATGGCTCACTATTCACCCTCTTAAAAAATTATGGTTATGATTATAACCATTGCTTATAATAAATAACTGCAATTGTTTAATGACAAATGTGTATTTTATAGTCTTTTACAGTTAGTGTCTCTGTGTTTACACCAGCATACAAAAGATATCTCTACGTCCATAGATCTGAAGAAAGGAAGGGAACACTGTAGCAGGGTTTGACTCGCCCATCTAGGCAGGTCTTTCTCAAACCAAAACCAACTAAAAACACAAATATTTTTATTTCTCATTCCATTTTCAAATATGCCAAGGAATAAGCCTTGATGGCCCTATTAACTCATGTGCCATAGTCCCTCCCATCAAACATGGATTTCTGAGAGGAAGAGGTGATAGAGCCTGACACTTGTTCCTCTCAGGTCTCTGAGTGTTTTTCGTCACGCCTTACACAGAGTGATATACTGCAGTAGGAAGATTTTAAACAATGTGTAGAGGGATGTTCCAGTTTGTACTTCGTTCCAGCTTGTCACATATAAAAACTCTACCTAGAGGGTATGTTTCCGGGTCGGTTCAACCCCCCGACGGGCCCAGTCTTGACCAGCTTTCCCGGTGATCAGGGCCTGCTTTCAATCAGGCTGTTGCTGCTATGGCCACACGAAGTCTAACGTTTCATATGAACCACTCAGCCCGGCTGATCGGGTACTGATTTTAGGTATCTGTCCAGGGTCCCTGTTGAAGGCAAGCCAGGGGTCTTGAAGGCAGCCAGAGGGTCTTGAAGGGCAGCCAGGGGTCTTGAAGGCAGCCGGGGCCTGAAGGCAGCCAGGGGTCTTGAAGGCATCCTGGGGCCTCCTTGATGAAGGCTGCCAGGGGTCTTGAAGGCAGCCAGGGGGTCTTGAAGGCAGCAGGGTTCTTGAAGGCAGCCAGCCAGGGGTCTTGAAGGCAGCCAGGGGTTCTTGGAAGGCAGCAGGGGGCCTTGGAAGGCAGCCAGGGGCCCTTGAAGGCAGCACGGGGTCTTGAAGGCAGGCCAGGGTCTTGAAAGGCAGCCAGGGGTCTTGAAGGCAGCCAGGGGGCCTTGAAGCCAGCCGGGGTTTGAAGGCAGCCAGGGGTCGTGAAGGCAGCACAGGGGTTCTTGAAGGCAGCAAAGGTCTTGAAGGGCAAGCAGGGGTCCTTGAAGGGCAGCCCAGGGGCCTTGACAGGCAGCAGGGTCTTACTTTGGAAGGCCAGCCAGGGGGCCTTGAAGGCACAGCCAGGGGTCTTGAAAGGCAGCCAGCGGGGGCCTTGAAGGCAGTCAGGGGCATTGAAGGCAGTCCACAGGGGTCTTGAAGGCAGCAAGGGGCCCTTGAAGGCAGCAGGGGCCTTGAAGGCAGCCAGGGGCCCTTTGAAGGCAGCCAGGGGAGTCTTGATGGCGCCTGGGGTCTTGAAGGCAGCCAGGGGCCTTGAAGGCAGCAGGGGTCTTGAAGGCAGACCAGGGGTCTTGGAAGGCAGCCAGGGGTCTTGAAGGGCAGGCAGGGGTCTTGGAAGGAGCCAGGGGTCTTGAAGGCAGCCAGGGGCCTTGAAGGCAGCAGGGGTCTTGAGGCAGCCAAGGGGTTCTTGAAGCAGCAGGGTCTTGAAGGCAGCCAGGGGCCTTGAAGGCAGCCAGGGGTCTTGAAGGCAGCCAGGGGCCTTGAAGGTCAGCCAGGGGACTTGAAGCACAGCTCAGGGGTTTGAAGGCAAAGCCAGGGGCCTTGAAAGGCAGCAGGGGCCTTGCGAAGGCAGCCCAGGGGGGGGGGGGGGGGGCCCCCCCCCTTGAAGCAGCCAGGGGGCTGAAGGCAGCCCCAGGGGTCTTGAAGGCAGCCAGGGGCCTCCTTTGAGGCAGCCAGGGGTTCCTTGAAGGCAGCCAGGGTTCTTGAAGGCAGCCAGGGGTCTTTGAGGCAGCCTGGGGTCTTTGAAGGCAGCCAGGTGGTTCTTGAAGGCAGCCAGGGGCCTTGAAGGCAAGCCAGGGGTTCTTGAAGGCAGCCAGGGGTCTTGAAGGCAGCCAGGGGTCTTGAAGGCAGCCAGGGTGTTTCGTGAAAGCAGCCAGGGGTCTTAAGGCAGCCAGGGGCCTTGAGGCAGCCAGGGGTCTTGAAGGCAGCCAGGGGGTCTTGAAGGCAGCCAGTGGATCTTGAATGGCAGCAGGGGTCTTGAAGGACAGCCAGAATCTTGAAGCAAGCCAGGTGGCCTTGAGGCAGCCAGGGGGCCTTGAAGGCAGCAGGGGTCTTGTAGGCAGCCAGGGGCCTTGAAGGGCAGCAGGGGTCTTGAGGCAGCCAGGGGGGTTCTTGAAGGCAGCCAGGGGTCTTGAAGGCAGCCAGGGGTCTTCGAAGGCAGCAAGGGGCTTTGAAGGCAGCAAGGGGTTCTGAAGGCAGCCAGGTGGTCTTGAAGGCAGGCCAGGGGTCTTGAGGCAGCAGGGGTCTTGAAGGCAGAGCCAGGGGTCTGAAGGCAGCCAGGGGTCTGAAGGCAGCCAGGGGCCTTTGAGGGCAGCCAAGGGGGGTCTTGAAGGCAGCCAGGGGGTCTTGACGGCAGCAGGGGGTCTTGGAGGCAGCAGGGGTTTGAAAGTAGCCAGGGGTCTTGAAGGCGCCAGGGGTTTCTTGAAGGCAGCCAGGGCGTCTTGAAGGCAGCCAGGGGCCTGGAGGCAGCCGGGGGGTCTTGAAGGCAGGCCTGGGGAGTCTTGAAGCAGCCAGGGGTCTTGAAGGCAGCCAGGGGCCTTGAAGGCAGCAGGGGTCTTGAAGGCCCAGCCAGGGGGTCTTGAAGGCAGCAGGGGTATTGAAGGCAGCCAAGCGGTCTTGAAGGCAGCAGGGGTCTTGAAGGCAGCCGGGAGTCTTGAAAGGCAGCCATGGGCCTTGAAGGCAGCCAGGGGTCTTTGAAAGGCAGCCAGGGGTCTGAAGGCAGCCACGGGTCTTGAAGGCAGCCAGGGGTCTACAGTTCTTTATCAGCGTTATGATAACTGATTATTTATATGCGAAAGTAAACTGCAGCTCTACTGGAAGGATGTAACTGTCAAGTGACAGTAACTCCAGCTCTACTGGAAGATGGTAACTCCCGTCAAGTGACAGTTAACTGCAGACTCTACTGGAAGATGGTAAACTGTCAAGTGACAGTAACTGACAGCTCTACTGGAAGATGTTAACTGTCAAGTGACAGTAACTGCAGCTTCTGATGGAAGATGGTAACTGTCAAGTGACAGTAACTGCAGCTCCTACTGGAAAATGGGTAACTTTCAAGTGACAGTAACAGCCAGCTCTACTGGAAGATGGTAACTGTCAAGTGTGACTGTAACTGCAGCTCTACTGGAGTTTGGTAACTGTCAAGTGACCTGTTAATGCAGCTATGCTGGAAGATGGCAAACTGTTCAAAAACAAAAAAAAATGTGACAGTACTGCAGCTCTGATGGAAGATGGTATAAACTGTCCAAGTGACAGTAACATGCAGCTCTGCTGGAAGGGGGTGGGAATATGGTAACTGTCAAGTGACAGTAAAACTGCAGCTCCTGCTGGAAGATGGTAACTGTCAAGTGACACGTAACTGCAGTCGCTGCTGGAAGATGGTAACTGTCAAGTGACAGGTAAACTGCAGCTCTACTGGGAAGATGGCTAACTGTCAAGTGACAGTACACTGCCAGCTCTGCTGGAGATTGGTAACTGTTCAAGGGATAGTTACTGAGCTCTGCTGAGATGGTACTGTTCAAGTGACAGTAACATGCGCTCTGCTGGAAGATGGATAACTGTCAAGTGATAGTAACTGCAGCTCGGCTGGGAAGAGGTAACTGTTCAAAAAAAAAGGGGGGTGACAGTAACTGCAGCTCTGCTGGAAAGATGGTAATCTGTCAAGTGACAGTAAACTGCAGCTCTGCTGGAAGATGTGGTATATGTTATATTATCAAGTGGACAGTACTGCAGCTCTGCTGGAAGAGGTAAAACTGTCAAAGTGACAGTTACTGCAGGCCTTGATGGAAGATGGTAATTGTCTAGTGACAGTAACTCAGCTCTGCTGGAAGATGGTAACTGTATGTGACACGTAACTGCAGCTCTGCTGGAAGATGGTAACTGTTCAAGTGACAGTAAACTGCCAGCTCTTACTGAAAGATGGTGGTAACTGGTCAAGTGACAGGTAACTGCAGCTATTGCTGGAGTGGTAACTGTCATCAGTGACAGTAACTGCAGCTCAGCTGGAAGATGGATAACTGTCAAGTGACAGTAACGCAGCTCTACTGGAAGATGGTAACAGTCAAGTCGACACGCAACTGCAGCTCTAGCGGGAGATGGTTAACTGTCAAGTGAACAGTAACTGCAGGCTTCTGCCTGGGAAAGATGGTAATTGTCAAGTGACAGTAACTGCAGCTCTACTGGAAGATGGTACGTCAAGTGACAGTAACTGCAATGCTCTGCTGGAAGTTGGTAACTGTTCAAGTGACAGTAATACTGCAGCTCTGCTGGAAGATAGGTAACTGTCATGTGACAGTAACTGCAAGCTCTGCTGCTGGAAGATGGTAATTGGTCAAGTGGACAAGTAACTGCTGCTCTGCGGCGAAGATGGTAACTGTCAAGTGACAGTAACATGCAGCTCTTGCTGGGAAGATGGTAAATGTCAAGTGACAGTAACTGCAGCTCTGCTGAAGATGGTTGTAACTGTCAAGTGACAGTAACTGCAGCTCTGCTGGAAGATGGTAACTGTCAAGGTGACAGTAACTGACAGGCTGCTGGAAGATGGTAAACTGGTCACAGTGGACAGTAACTGCAGCTCTGCTGGAAGATGGTTAACTGTCAAGGTGACAGTAAACTGCAGCTCTGCTGGAAGATGGTAACTGTTCAAGTGACAGTAAACTGCAGCTATGCTGGAAGATGGTTTAACTGTCAAGTAAGTGACTGCTAAACTGCAGCTCTGCTTGGAAGAGATGGTACTGTCAAGTGACAGTTAACTGCAGCTCTGACTGGAAGAATGGTAACTGTAAGTGGACAGTAAACTGCAGCTCTGCTGGAGGATGATAACTGTCAAGTGACAGTAACTGCAGCTCTGCTGGAGGATGGATAACCGTCAGTGACAGTAACTGCACTCTGCTGGAGGATGATAACTGTCAAGTGACAGTAACTGACAGCTCTGCTGGAGGATGATAACTGTCAAGTGCACAGTAAACTGCAGCCTCTGCTGGAGGGTTGATAAACTGTCAAGTTGGGACAGTAACTGCAGCTCTGCTGGAGGATGATAAACTGTCAAGTGACAGTAACTGCAGCTCTGCTGGAGGATGATAACTTGTCAAGTGACAGTGACTGCAGCTCTGCTGGAAGATGGTAACTGTCAAGTGACAGTAACTGCAGCTCTGCTGGACGATTGGCAACTGTCAAGTGACAGTAACTGCAGCTCTGATGGAAGATGGTAATTGTCCAAGTGACAGTAACTGCAGGCTCTGCTGGAGATGATAACTGTCAAGTGACAGTTAACTGCAGCTCTGCTGGAAGATGGTAACTGTCAAGTGACAGTAACTGCAGCTTGCTGGAAAATGGTAAACTGTCAAGTGACAGTAACTGCAGCTCTGCTGGAGGATGAATAACTGCAAGTGGACAGTAACTGCAGCTCAGCTGGAGGATGTGATAACTGTCAAGTGACTGTAACTGACAGCTCCTGCTGGAGGATGATGATAACTGGTTCATGTGAAGTTACTAGCAGCTCTGCTGGAGGATGATAACTGTCCATGTGACAGTAACTGCAGCTCTGCTGGAGGATGATAAAACTGTCAGTGACAGTAACTGCAGGCTCTGCTGGAGGATGATAACTTCAAGTGACAGTAACTGCAGCTCTTGCTGGAAGATGGAAACTGGTTCAAAGTTGACAGTTAAGTAACTGCAGCGCTGCTGGAAGATGGCAACTGTCAAGTGACAGTAACTGCAGCTCTGCTGGAAGATGTAATTGTCAAGGTGACAGTAACTGCAGCTCTCTGTGGAAGAAGATAACTGTCAAGTGACAGTAACTGCAGACTCTGCTGGAAGATCGGTCTAAACTGTCAGTGACTGTAACTGCAGCTCTTGCTGGAAGATGTAACTGTCAAGTGACAGTTAAACTGCAGCTCTGCTGGAGGATGATACTGTCAAGTGACAGTAACTGCAGCTCTGCTGGGAGGATGATTAACTGTCAAGTGACAGTAAACTAGTGCAGCTCTTGCTGGAGGATGATAAAACTGTCAAGTGACAGTAACTGCAGCTCTGCTGGAGGATGATAACTGTCAAGTGACAGTTAACTGTCAGCTCTGCTGCGAGGTGATAACTGGTCAAGTGACAGTAACTGCAGCTCTGCCTGCTGGAGGATGATAACTGTCAAGTGACAGTACTGCAGCTCTGCTGGATGATGGTAAACTGTCACGTGACAGTAACTGCGCTCTGACTGAAGATGGCAACTGACAGTGGACAGTAACTGCTGGCTCTGCTGGAAGATGGTAATTGTCAAGTGACAGTAACTGCAGCTCTGCTTGGAAGATGATAACTGTCAAGTGACAGTAAACTGCAGCTTCTGCTGGAAGATGGTAACGTTTCAAGTGATAGGTAAAAAAATAAAAAAACTACTTGCAGCTCTGCTGGGAAGATGGTAAACTGTCAAGTGACAGTAACTGCAGCTCTGCTGGAAGATGGTTAACTGTAAGTGATAGTAACTGCAGCTCTGCTGGAAGAGGGTAACTGTCAAGTGACAGTAACTGCAGCTCTCTGCTGGAGGATGATTAACTGTCAAGTGACCAGTAAACTGGCAGCTCTGCTGGAGATGGTAACTGTCAAAGGGACAGTAACTGCAGCTCTCGATGGAAGATGGTAACTGTCAAGTGACAGAATAACTGCAGCTACTGCTGGAAGATGGTACTGTCAAGTGACAGTAACCTGCAGCTCTGATGGGATGATGGTAACTGTCAAGTGACAGTAACTGCAGCTCTGCTGGAAGATGGTAACTGTCAAGTGACAGTAACATGTCTGCTCTGCTGGAGGATGATAACTGTCAAGTGACAGTAACTGCAGCTCTGCTGGAAGATGGTAAAATGTCAAGTGACAGTAACTGCCAGCTTGCTGGAAGATGGTAAACTGTCATGTGACAGAGTAAACTGCAGCTCTGCTGGAAGATGGTTAAACTGTCAAGTGACGTAAATGCAGCTCTGCTGGAGATGATAACTGTCTAGTGACAGTAACTGCAAGCTTCTGCTGGAAGTGGTAAAATGTCAAGTGACAGTAACTGCAGGCTCTGCTGGAAGAATAGAAAACCTTGGAAGCATGCCGTTGCTGTATGAACCTTTATGGAATACTTGACGATATCCTCACTAGATCCTACTGAAGGTCTCCCAGCTCAGACTTGACACACTGAAGTTCCCCAGCTCAGACTGACACTAACTGATGTCTCCAGCTCCCGGACTGACACCTACTGAAGTCTCCAGCTCAGACTGACACTACTGAAGTCTCCCAGATCTGACTGACACTACTGAAGTCTCCCAGCCTCAGACTGGACACTGCCCTGAAGTCTCCCAGCTCAGACTGACACTACTGAAGTCTCCCAGCTCAGGACTGGACACTACTGGAAGTCTCCCAGCTCAGACTGACACTACTGAACGTCTCCCAGCTCAGACTGACACTGCTGAAGGTCTCCAGGCTCAGGACTGACACTACTGAAGTCTCCAGCTCAGACTGACACTACTGAAGTCTTCCAGTCAGACTGACACTACTGAAAGTCTCCCAGCTCAGACTGAACACTACTGAGTTTTTCCCAGCTTCAGTCTGACACTTGCGGAAGTCTTCCCAGCTCAGACTGAACACTGCTGAAGTCTCCACAGTCTCAGACTGGACACTGCTGAAGTCTCCAGCTCAGACTGACCACTACGAAGTTTCTCCCAGCTCAGACTGACATGCTGAAGTCTCCCAGCTCAGACTGACACTGCTGAAGTCTCCCAGTTCAGACTGACCACTACTGAAGTCTCCCAGCTCAGACTGACACTGCTGAAGTCTCCCAGCTCAGACTGACACTACTGAAGTCTCCCAGCTCAGACTGACACTACTGAAGCTTCCCAGCTTCAGATGCACTTACTGAAGTCTCCTGACTCAGACTGACACTACTGAGTCTCCCAAGCTCAGACTGACACCTACCCCTTTTTTTTTGGGGGAAGTTCTCCCAGCTAGACTGTCACTACTGAAGTCTCACCAGCCCTCAGACTGACACTACTGATGTCTCCCAGCTCAGATGACACTACTGAAGTCTCCCCGACTCAGACTGACACTACCTGAAGTCTCCCAGCTCAGACTGACAACTACTGAAGCCACCACCCAGCTCAGATGACACTACTGAAGTCCCCAGCTCTGACTGACACTACCTGAAGGTCTCCCAGCTCAGACTGACACTACTGAAGTCTCCCAGCTCAGACTGACACTACTGAAGTCTCCCATGGCTTCAGACTGGGACATACTGAAGTCTCCCAGCTCAGACTGACACTACTGAAGTCTCCCAGCTCAGTCCAGACTGACACTAACTGAAGTCTCCAGCTCAGACTGACACTACTGAAGCTCCCAGCTCAGACTGACACTACTGAAGCCTCCCAGCTCAGACTGACACTTACTGAATGTCTCCAGCTCAGGACTGAACACTACTGAAGTCTCCAGCTAAGACATGACACTACTGAAAGTCTCCCTGCTCAGACTGACACCTACTGACAGTCTCCCAGCTTCAGATGACACTACTGAAGTCTCAGCTCAGGAATGACCACTTACTGAAGTCGCCCAGCTCAAGACTGACACTACTGAACGTTCTCCAGCTCAGATGACACTACTGAAGTCTCCCAGCTCGACTTGACACTATGAAGCCTCCAGCTCAGGAACTGAACACGATCTGAAGTTCTCCCAGCCTCCAGACTGGACACTACTGAAGTCTCCCAGCTCAGACTGACATTACTGAAGTCAAGTCTCCCAGCTCAGACTGACACTACTGAAAGTCTCCCAGCTCAGACTGACACTACTGAAGTCTCCAGCTCAGACTGACACTACTGAAGTCTCCAGCTCAGACTGACACACTGAATCTCCCAGTACCTCACTCAGACTGACCCACTACTGAAGTCTCCCAAGCTCAGACTGACACTACTGAAGCCTTCCAGCTCAGACTGGACACTACTGAAGTCTCCACAGTCAGACTGACATACTGAAGTCTCCCAGCTCAGACTGACACTCTGAAGGTTCCCCCCCCCAGCCCCCTCAGACTGACACTCCTGAAGTCTTCCCAGCTCAGACTGACACTACTGGAAGTCTCCCAGCTCAGGACTGACAACCTAATGAAGTCCCCAGCTTCAGACTGACACTACTGAAGTCTCCCAGCTCAGACTGACACTACTGAAGCCTCCAGCTCAAGACTGACACTACTGAAGTTCCTCCAGCTCAGGTGACACTATGAAGTCTCCCAGCTAGACTGACACTAACTGAAGCCTCCCAGCTCAGCGACTGAACACTACTGAAGTCTCCCAGCTCAGACTGAACACTACATGAAGTCTCAGCTCAGACTGACCACTACTAGAAGTCTCCCAGCTCAGACTGACACTACTGAAGTCTCCCAGCTCAGGACTGACACTACTGAAGTCTCCCAGCTCAGGGGGGGGAAACCCCTTTGACTCTACTGAAGTCTTCCAGCTCAGACTGACCACTACAGAAGTCTCCCCAGCTCAGATGACACTACTGAAGTCTCCCAGCTCAGACTGACATACGAAGCCTCCCCAGTCAGACTTGACCTACTGAGTCTCCCAGCTCAGGCTGACACTACTGAACGGTCTCCCAAGCTCCAGGACTGACCTACTAAAGCCTCCCAGCTCAGATGACATACTGAAGTCTCCCAGCTCAGACTGACACTACTGCACAGTCTCCCAGGCTCTGACTGGACACTACTGAAGTACTCCGAGCTCAGTACTGCACTACTGAAGTCTCCCAGCTCAGACTGACACTACCTGAAGCCTCCAGATCAGACTGACACTACTGAAGTCTCCAAGCTCAGACTGACACTTACTGAAGTCTCCCAGCTCAGACCTGACACTACTGAAGTCTCGCAGCTCCAGACTGACAATACTGAAAGTCTCCCAGCTCAGACTGGACACTACTGAAGTCTCCCGCTCAGATGACATACTGAAGTCTACCCAGCTCAGGAGAACTGACCTTACTGAAAGTCTCCCAGCCACAGACTGACACTGCTGAGTCTCCAGCTCAGGACTGACACTGCTGAGGTCTCAGCTCAGACTGACACTACTGAAGTCTCCCAGCTCAGACTGACACTACTGTAGTTCCCTGACTCAGAACTGGACACTACTGAAGTCTCCCAGCTCAGAATGACACTACTGAAGTCTCCCCAGCTCAGACTCTGACACTGCTGAAGTCTCCCAGCTCAGACTGACACTACTGAAGTCTCCCAGCCTCAGACCTGACACTACTGAAGTCTCCCAGCTCAGACTGACACTACTGAAGTCTCCCAGCTCAGACCTGACACTACTGAAGTCTTCCCAGCTCACGACTGACACTGTGAAGTTCTTCCCAGCTAGACTGACACTGCTGAAGTCTCCCAGCTCAGACTGACACTACTGAAGTCTCCAGCTCAGACTGACACTACTGAAGTCTCCCAGCTCAGACTGACACCTACTGTAGTCTCCCAGCTCAGGACTGACATACTGAGTCTCCAGCTCAGACTGACAACTGCTGAAGTCTCCCAGCTCAGGACTGGACACTACTGAAGTCTCCCATCTCGACTGAACACTACTGAAGTCTCTCCAGCTCGGACTGGACACTACATGAAGTCTCCACAGCTCAGACTGACACTATCTGAAGTCTCCCAAGCTCAGATGACACTACTGAAGTCTCCCAGCTCAGACAGACACTACTGAAGTCTCCCAGCTCAGACTGACACTACTGAAGTCTCCCCAGCTCAGGACTGACACTACTGAAGTCTCCCAGCTCAGACTACACTACTGAAAGTCTCCTCAGCTCTAGACTGACACTACTGAAGTCTCACCAGCTTCAGAACTGACACTACTGAAGTTCCACAGCTCAGACTGTCACTACTGAAGTCTCCCAGCTCAGACTGGACACTAATGAAGTCTCCCAGCTCCCAGCTGACACTGCTGAATGGTCTCCCAGCTCAGACGACACTACTGAAGTCTCCCAGCTCAGAACTGACACTGTTGAAGTCTCCAGGCTCAGACTGACATACTGAAGTCTCCAGCTCAGACTGACACTGTGAAGTCTCCCAGTCAGACTGACCTCCTACTGAAGTCTCCCAGCTCAGACTACACTGCTGAAGGTCTCCAGCTCAGACTGACACTACTGGAAGTTCCAGCTCCGGACTGACACTCGTTGAAGTCTCCCGCTCAGGTGGACCACTACATGAAGTTCTCCCACTCAGACTGACACTACTGAAGTCTCCAGCTCAGACTGGACCACTGCTGAAGCTCCCAGCTCAGACTGACACTACTGAAGTCTCCCAGCTCAGACTGGACACTACTGAAGTCTCCCACCTCAGGACTGACCTACTGAAGTCTACCTGCTCAGACTGGACACTACTGGAGTAAGTCTCCCAGTCAGACTGACCTACTGAAGTCTCCCAGAGCTTCAAGACTGGGGACACTTACTGAAGTCTCCAGCTCAGACTGACACTACTGAGTCTCCCCAGCTCAGGACTGACACTACTGAAGTCTCCCAGCTCAGACTGACACTTACTGAAGGTTCTCCCAGCCTCAGGGCTTGACACTACTGGAAAGTCTTCCAGCTCAGACTGACACTGCGGAAGTCTCCCAGCTCTGGCTGACACTACTGAAGTCTCCCAGCTCAGACCTGACACTACTGAAGTCTCCCAGCTCAGCTGACCTACTGAAAGTCTCCCAGCTCAGACAGACACTACTGAAGTACCCAGCTCAGGACTGGACCACCTACTGAAGGCTCCCAGCTCAGTGCTGGACACTACTGAAGTCTTCACAGTCAGACCCTGACACTACTGAAGTCTTCCAGCTCAGACTGGAAACTACTGAAGTCTTCCAGCTCAGGAACTGACACTACTGAAGTCTTCCAGCATTCAGACTGACACTACTGAAGTCTCCCAGTCAGGCTGGGACCACTACTGAAGTCCTTCCAGCTCAGACTGGGACCACTACTGAAGTCTTCCAAGCTCGACTGACACTTACTGAAGTCTTCCAGCTCAGACTGACAATAATGTTGTCTTCCAGCTCAGACTGACACTACTGACAGTCTTCAGCCTCAGGACTCGACACTACTGGAAGTCTTCCAGCTCAGACTGACACTAACTGAGTCTCCTGTCAGGCTACATACTGAATCTCCCAGCTCAGGCTGACACTACTGTGAAAAGTTCTCCCAGCTCAGGGCTGGACCTACTGAAGTCTTCCAGCTCAGACTTGACACTACTGAATGTCTCCCAGCTCAGGCTGACACTACTGAAGTCTCCCAGCTCAGGCTGACACTACTGAAGTCTCCCAAGCTCAGGCTGACCCACTTACTGAAGTCTGCCAGCTCAGACTGACACTACTGAAGTCTTTCCCAGTCAGGGCTGACACTACTGAAGTCTCCCAGCTCAGGCTGACACTACTGAAGTCTCCCAGCTCAGACTGGACACTACAGAAGTCTCTCAGCTCAGGCTGACACTACTGAAGGTCTCCCAGCTCAGACGTGACATACTGAAGTATTCCAGGCTCAGACTGACACTACTGAAAGTCTCCCAGCTTCAGACTGACACTACTGAAGTCTCCAGCTCAGACTGGACACTACTGAAGTCTCCAGCTCAGGACTGACAGCTACTGAAGTCTCCCAGCTCTCAGAAACTGACTCTACTGAAGTCTCCCAGCTCAGATAGACACTACTGAAGTCTCCCAGCTCATTACTGACACTACTGAAGTTCTCCCTGCTCAGACTGCACTACTGTGAAGCTTCCAGGCCTCAGACTTGACACTGCTGAAGTTCCCAGCTCAGATGAACTACTGAAGTCTCCCTGCCAGACTGAACTACTGAAGTCTCCCAGCTCAGACTGGACACTACTGAAAGTCTACCCAAGCTCAGACGGACACTACTGAAAGTCTCCCAGCTCAAGACTGTCACTACTGAAGTCTCCCAGCTCAAGATCTGCACTGTGATAATTAGACAATGTTCAACTCTTGGGTTTCTTTATTGAGGAAACGTTTCGCCGGCACAGTGGCTTCATCAGTCCATACAAAGGAGAATCTTGAAGAACAGGAAGGAGAATGAGTTAATCAGTCCTCACCTTGAGTCGATGTGGTCAGTTCCATCAATCTTGAATAGAATACGGCATACGAGCGGAGAAGGAAGAAAAATTAGCTTTATATAACCGTTGGTAGGAGAGGTGGCAGCAAGTCATAGGTGGTGTCTCATTTGTTCCTAATGTTTGAAGTAGGTCGTGCCCAAGAATTAGGCAAGCGCAAGAATTCCCCAGTATTATAGATCCCAAGAAGTTGCAGTGTCTGACAGTGTTTGTAGATGAATGTTCAGAGAACCGGACATGTTGATAATTAGAAACATGGTTCAACTCTTGGTATCTTTATGGACTGATGAAGCCACTGTGTGGCGAAAACGTTTCCTCGTAAAAGATACCCAAGAGTTGCCCACATTTTTTGGTTTTTTGGGTCAGGGGGGGTTTTTAATTTATCAACATGTCGCGTTCTCTGATCCATTCATCTACAGGACTACACTACTGGAAGTTCTTCTCAAATCAGGACTGAACATATTTCAAAACAATGTGGTAGTAAAATTCAGCTGCATGAATATGACAGGGGAAAACGGTTAGCTATGGGTAAGGAAAGTTAGTTATGATATAGAGACGAGGACAGAGTACATAGCTAATTACAGTATAGACAATACTGAATAAAAAATTCTCTCTCATACGATCCCTCCCTCCCTCCCCTACCTCCCTCCCTCCCTACCCTCCCTCCCTTCCTACCCTCCCCTCCCTCCTAACCTCCCTCCTCCCTTTCCTCTCACCCACGACTAACCAATTTCCACCATAGAGCGACTTTGAGCTAAAATTTGCCCCAATTATCCTTTTCTACCCGCCTGACGAACGAGAGCGAGGCTTCCCCAATTATGACTTTGACTTCCACCCCCAATTCCCTCCTTCCCTCCACCAGAAGGTAGTGGATGATGAGGGAAGTGATTACTCGACCCCATACCATGATGGGAGGAGGGGACAAGACCGTCTTCTGGGAGGTGGGGGTAATCACTTGACGACCCCACCACCAGCATCAAAACTATCCCAGCATCAACTACCCCAGCATCATCAGCAGGCATGCATGCAAACAGTATCATTCAGCCTGCATCATCTAGCCTTGCACCATCCCAAGCCAGCATCATCCAGCCATCATCATTCTCAGCAGCATCATTCAGCCAGCACAATACCAGCCAGCACCATACCGCCAACATCAATCCCAGCCAGCACCATACCAGCCAGGAACCATTACCAGCCAACATCATCCCAGCCAGCATCATCCCAGCAAGCACCATACCAGCCAGCACAATACCAGCCAGCACCATACCAGCCAACATCATCCCGCCAGCAAACATCCCAGCCAGCACATACCGCCAGCCCTACCCGCCAGCACCATCGCAGCCAGCACCATACCAGCCAGCATCATACCAGCCAGCATCATCCCAGCCAGCACCATACCAGCCAAAATAATTCCAGCCAGCATCATCCCAGCCAGCACCATACCAGCCAGCATCATACCAGCCAGCAAACCCTACCAGCCAGCATCATACCAGCAGGGATCATTCAGCCGCACCATACCAGCCGCATCATACAGCCGCACCATACCAGCCAGCATCATACCAGGGCCCGCACCATACCAGCCAGCACCATACCAGCAGCACCATACCAGCCAGCATCATACCAGCCAGCACCATACCAGCCAGCATCATACCAGCCAGCACCATACCAGCCAGCACCATACCAGCCAGCATCATACCAGCCAGCACGGTCCGCCTCACCACCACTACACAAGAATCACACTTCTGCCTCCCCCACCCATAACCACCTCCCAATTCATCCCCACCCAACAACGTTTACTCCCCCCCCCGTTATCCTCCCCCGCTGCCAATAACATGAAGAACAAACAATTACAATAGCCCGGGGGCTTTTTTCCTCTCCCCTCCCCTCCCCTCCCCCTCCCCCTCCCCTTTTAAATAATGTTACGATTGCTGCCTGGATGTGTATTATCCCCCTTCTTTACCCCCCCTCAGCGAGTGCATTTCGCGCGCACACACGCACACACAAAAAACGCTGCCCACCTGTGCCCCATTCATACCCAGTGGGCACCACTCCCCCTACTACCGGTACACCTCTGCCCCACAGCCCACACGCCAATGCCCCTACCCAAGTGGACGCCACCCTACCCACTCTAGTTTTCGCCTCTACCACTCCTGGTGCCCTCTACCGCTTGTAGGCCCCCCCCCCCCC
>NW_026494159.1:0-21325 GCF_026875155.1 Cherax quadricarinatus
ATGCCAGCATCAAGGAACCTTCCTTGAGACGACCCAAGAGCTAGAGCCTTACCAGCATCAAGGAACCCTGCTTGAGAGGATCTAAGAGCTAGAACCTAACCAACATCAAGGAACCTTCTTTAAGACGACCCTAGAGCTAGAACCTAACCAGCATCCAGGAGCCTTCCTACAGAGGACCCTAGAGCTAGAACCTAACCAGCATCAAGGAACCTTCCTTCAGACGACCCTAGAGCTAGAACCTAACCAGCATCAAGGAACCTTCCTTGAGAGGACCCTAGAGCTAAAACCTAACCAGAATCATGGAACCTTCTTTTAGACGACCCTAGAGCTAGAGCCTAACCAGCGTCAAGGAACCGTCCTTAACAGGACCCTAGAGCTAGAACCTAACCAGCATCAAGGCACCTTCCTTGGGAGGACCCTAGAGCTAGAACCCAAGCATCATCAAGGAACCTTCCTTGAGAGGACCCTAGAGCTAGAACCTAACCAGCATCAAGGCACCTTCCATGAGAGGACCCTAGAGCTAGAACCTAACGAGCATCAAGGAACCTTCATTGAGAGGACCCTAGACCTGGAACCTAATCAGCATCAAGGAATCTTCCTTGAGAGGACCCTAGAGCTAGAACCTAACCAAAATCAAGGAAGCTTCCTTGAGTGGACCCTAGAGCTAGAACCTAATCATCATCAAGGAACCTTCCTTGAGAGGACCCTAGAGCTAGAGCCTAACCAGCATCAAGGAAGCTTCCTTGAGAGGACCCTAGATCTAGAACCTACCAGCATCAAGGAACCTTCCGTGAGGACCCTGGAGCTAGAACCTAACCAGCATCAAGGAACCTTCCTTGTGAGGACCCTAGAGCTAGAACCTAACCATCATCAAGGAACCTTCCTCGAGAAGGCCTTCTTCTTCTGATGATGATGACCAGAGCTTTGGTAAGATGGGTAAGGAAGAAGGATGGGTAAGGATGGAAATATTGGAAAAGGGTGGGAGGGGGGAGAGAGGTAGGATATAAAAGGCAAGTGGCCCAACCACTTTGGTGTAATTTAAAAAGTGTACGTGAATTGATAAGATATTATTTAAGGGGTATAATACTAACCCATCAGAGTCACATAGATATAACAGATATATAAGTACATGACTCTGAATTGGCAGTAGTTATACAAGTTGCAATTGCTTTTTTTTTTTTTTTTTTTTTTTTTTTTTTTTTTTTTTTTTTTTTTTTTTTTTTTTTTTTTTTCCGCGATTGCACAACGGATATTTATACGACAAGAAAGGCATTAATTTTCTGGCCAGTTTATAAGTTCGTGACAATAGCTTCTTAATGGTGGTGTCCAACAATAGTCAATAGCATAATTTTACATTAGAAAGTTATTTAAGATGTCTCCCTAATTGGGGGCGATGATTTTCTCAGTATACATAGAAGGGTTCTGGTGGCATCCAATCTTCTTCATCAGGTAAGTTGCTCAAAATCATGGGTCGAGGGTAATCATCTTTATGAATAAAACGACGGACCCTCTGTGGGAGAGTCATTCTTTGAGTCCTGTGAGGCGGAGTATTGATGGTGTAATCGGTGGTATTTATCACTTGTATAGGATGTTCTCTATCTGGCATGTATAGTTCTTGCATTGTATAAAGTTGTTTCTTTTTTAGGGTGTCAAGGCGTACATTTATGGCAGTAATATCTTGTTGTGTGTGTAAATCTGCCATTTTAACTCTGTCTCTCCTCCTGGTATCGGTAATAAAGCGAAGAGCACTATTCTGGACCCTTTGTAACCGTAGCATGTTGGTCTTTGTTGTTAATGACATTGGGACACAAGGGTATTCAAGTATAGGTCTTATTATCATTTTATACAGATGTTTTTTGACATGTTGAGGGGCTTGATTGAATCGAAAGAGTCTGCTAAGACCGGCTTTGGCTGTGTTGATCTTTTTAGTTACATGAGATGTTGAGTGGAGCAGCCTGTCTATTTCATATCCCAAGATCTTGTTAGGGTTTCTAATGGCTACAGGTGTACCTCTGATGGAGATACCCCTTTATCTTCGATGGTTGATGCAAACATCCTATCGTGCTAACAAGGACCTTGTCAGGATTAGTCGTAATTCTCCATTTCTTCTCCCAATTAGATGTTCGACGAAGTTCAATATTCATTTTTTCTATGACTCTCTCATACTTGTATTTTCCTGTTACTGGAGTTGATGAGACGACATGAATAACATCATCTGCAAACTGTGTCACAATTGTGTCATTAAACTCTGGTTGAGGAAGGTCATTCACGTAAATGCTAAACAGAAGTGGACTGAGACAAGAACCTTGTGGGACACCAGCCGTCGGTATAAAAGGTTCTGTCGACTTGCCATGAAAGGTGGGAATGATTTTTCTTTGAGTTAAGAAATTATAAATTACTCTGAAAAAAAG
Source organism: Cherax quadricarinatus (assembly GCF_026875155.1). Taxonomy (NCBI): domain Eukaryota; kingdom Metazoa; phylum Arthropoda; class Malacostraca; order Decapoda; family Parastacidae; genus Cherax; species Cherax quadricarinatus. The sequence continues at coordinate 2,412 of NW_026494159.1, forward strand.
TCCAGTTATGGTCTGGTAGGTCAATGAGTTTGTATAAAAGCCCATCATGCCATAAGCTATCAAAAGCTTTCTGAACATCTCTGGTGGCAATTAAGGCAAGATTGCCCTGCTGTTTTAGACTTGCTAGTGTCAAAAATCACATTTATTGCATGATTGGTACCTCTATGTGTTCTAAAGCCAAATTGTTTTTCAGTAAAAAAGTGATTAAACTCCATATAGTAATTCAATCTGTTGGAAATGACTTTCTCAAGAACTTTTCCAGTGACTTCAAGTAAAGATATAGGTCTATAGTTCCCAGGTTGGTGGATGTCTTTATTGGGCTTACCCAGAAAGATCATCCTAGCAGTCTTAAAAACAACTGGAAAATGTCCTGAGGCCAAGATGGCATTAAAGATATTTACCAAGGACTGTTTGCAATTTCTAGGTAGGTACTTTATTTGTTTCATTGTTATTCCAGAGAGGCCAGGGGCTCTATTTCTCATTCTTCCAATAACCCTGACTTATCTCTAGTAATTGTAATAGGTCTAGTAAGCGGGTGGGTATCTTCAAGAGTTGAAGTATCGATGGTAGGTAGTGGTTGTAGATCATCCAAGTTCTCATCTCTCCATTCATTTACTAACTGATAATGATTATTATTAAATTGACGACTGTTATTGTGAGAGAGAATTATCTCTCATACATCACCCATCAAATTAGCCTGGTCCTGTGGATCGTCAAGTTTAATTTCAACATCTTCATCATCCTCATCAGTGAAGGTATGAACTAGGTAGTTAGGAGCCTTGTGCTTTGCCCCTAAAAGTTGTCGGATCTTACTCAAAATTTTGCTGGTTCACGTTTATATCGATTAGCTTGAAGAACTAGAAATTTCCATATGTCTCGTTTGTGTTGACTAATCATGTTTAATTAATTCGTGCCTTAATCGGTGCAGTGTAGCTGCTGGTGGTTGTCGCGTTTGAAGATGCCTTCGACATTCTGCTTGATAATTTCTTAAAGTGTCTCTAATTTCTCTAGTAGGTTTATATTGTTGGTATATCTTTGTGGAAGCTAATTGGCAAGTTGCATTGGTAGCTTCAATTATTCGATTGTGCAGGGACCTGATTGCATCATCAATTGCACTGGAAGGTAGATTTTCCAAAGGGCACAAATTTCATCCTCACCCAGATATGCCCTGAAGGGGTCAAATCCTAGGGTGTTAAGATTGGGTTTAGGAGTTACAGGTATTCTAAATGGAGAAGTTTGTAGTTGTATTATAACAGGGATATGGTCAGATCCTACGTTTCCACCAGGAGATATACGACAGTGAAAGATGTCACAGTCTCTGTTTGTCAGTACTATATCTGGTGTTCCTGGATGAGGTCCAATGTACGATTTAAAGAATGGGACTTGAAATGACAAGTTTCTAGCTGTCATGATATTAAAGAGTTGTTTTCCTTTTAAGTCACCCAGTGGAATACCAGCTCCACAGTTGAAGAGGGCAGGGTGATGAGCATTAAAATCTCCAGCTAGAATTGTTGGAATATTTCTGCTTAATATCCTATGTAGAGGAATTGACTCTATATATGGCTGTCTCGGGGGAAAATATCCAGTTCCTATTACTAGTTGTCCATAAGACGTTGTTAGTTCTATTGCAAGAATGTTATCTTCATCAACATGAATATTTTTAAATGTATATCCTAATTTAACCAAGATGGCTACACCACTAAAGGGTCCTCTCGATTTCTCCACAGTACAGTAACCACGTAATTTAATATGTTGATCAACTCTTGCAGCTGTCTCGTTCAAAAGTATAACATCGGGATTGTAGTTATGTAGTTCAACCTCAAGAAGGTAACGGTTATTAAAGAAATGTTGAACATTAAGTTGGAAAATTGTAATCCCCATTATTTCTTCCACTTCGCTCGTGTACTGCGGTCTGAACGCCTGCAAGTAATGTCACGTGTTGTATCTACACTATCCCTGCTGGACTCGTCAAGGGGATGAGGGAACTTTTGCGTGGGTGCTTGTGTATTAAAAATGCCATCATCTTCACTAGAGGCAGTAATATTAACAGACTCATTAGAATCGTTAGAGTCGTTAGAGTCATCATCATAAAACTGAGTTGTGCTATTCTCAGTTTCAGGAAGCAGAGGCTCGTGAGAGTTAATGGGAGACTGTGTAGGCTCCAAGGGAATATTAGATAGGCAAGGTGAGTTACCTTGGGAAAGTTCCTGTTCAACAGGATTAGCTACAATAGCGGGAGAGTAGGCACCACTTTCTGGGGCATTGTTATGTTCAGGTGTTGACTTATCGGGTTGAGAGGAGTTGACAACCTGGGTTTGCGAGGAGGGCGATCCCTGGGCCAGGGATGACTTAGGCTTATTTTTAGATGTAGAGTATGGTACATACTTCTTGTTATGAAAGGGTGGGTCATAATAGCCTTCACATTTTCAGGGATAGTGATGGGAGTGATCCCATTAGCCATTAACAGATCATTTAAAACCTGAGAGCAGAGTTGAATGTCACCACCTGCTATGTCTTTGGCCATCAAGTACATTAGTTGTGCTTCGCTTATATCCCCGTCTGTGGATACCTGAGACATATGAGATGCGACTGAACCTTGTTGTTGTGTCTGTTGTAAGTGAGGGTTAGATTGGGGCGCTCCAAGAGGGGCAGAATTCCAAACATTGGAACCATTGGTAGAGACCTGAGGAGTCCCACTTGATCCAGGCAGAGCTGGGAAGGAAGTTTGGGACATGGATGGCGGTGCCTGGGGAGTGGTCTTCTTAGAAGTGGATAGTTTCTTGGCGTCAAGAATTTTCTGCATTTCCTTTTTTCTTTCAGGACAAATAGCAGAAACAGCATGATGTTTTCCATTACAGAGGACACATTTAGGTGTAAATTTTTTTTGGTACAATCACGATACGAATGTTGGCCAGAGCAAATGCTACAAATTTGCCCTTGTGTACTGCATTTGTTGTTGTTATGACAAAGCGTTCCAGAGAAATTTGATCAGGTGTACATCTGGTGCCAAAACATTTGAAGCCATTTTGACATACAAGTTTGGCCTCCTCAGGTGTCTCGAGTATTAATTTTAAAGTTACCTTATTGTTGTTGGGATTCGAGAATTTATGTGCTTCTGCAGCCCTAAGGTCAGAATTCTCGATATTAATGTTATCAACAATTTCATTAGCAGTGCTGTGTTTCATAAAACTGTTGATTCTGGCCACAAACACAGTCCTCTGAGCTTGATAGCTGTCAGGTGCAACTGGGGTAACACCAGAAGTCTTCAGTTTATCCAAGACATCATGCTTTAGTAGTTGAAGTAACTCTTCTTCCGAAGCAACAGTTGAGTTGGAGCAAATACATTTGAGAATGTCTTTCATGGACATTTGATTTCCATACAATGCGTAATCTTACACGAATCCTCGCCATGATGCCTGGGAAGGAGCATCTGGCAGAGGAGTTGCTTAACAAAAAGGTATCTTTCCTTAATGTTAGCCTAACATCCTATTTCAGCTGACTTACGAAGGTCAGCCCCTAAGATAGCCTACCCTCGAGTAGTGAGGGGAAAGGGCCCAAGGCAAAGATCGGCTGGATTTTAAAAAACCACACGGGCTACCAGATGGTCAAAATGCCTTGTGTTAAACTCGCCCAAAACGAAGTTGCCGAAAAAGAAGAAGATAGGACAGTCAGAAGGATAGCAATGTATGTAGTGTGTTAAGTGTGTGGGCCAGTGTTGATGTATGGGTGAGGGGAGGATGGGAAAGGATGGGGGGATGGGGATGAGAGGGGTGAACAAGCAAGCAAGTCACCGCCTTACCCTCTTGATGGGATGGGGCTCGAAGTGACTGCAAGCAAGTCTCCTCTCAGCTCTGGTGAAGAACTACTCAGGATAACCCAAGTAAATTCTCGAGCAACAGTGTTCAGAGTTGCTCAGCTGAAGAGCAGGAACGACGACGTCTTCTCTCCACGGTGGCTGGGCTGCAACTCTTTGTCTTTGTCTCGAGAAGACCCTCAAGCTAGAACCTAACCACCATCAAGGAAGCTTCCTTGAGAGGACCCTAGAGCTAAAAGCTAACCATTTTCAAGGAATCCTCCTTGAGGACCCTAGAGCTAGAGCCTAACTATCATCAAGGGACCTTCCTTGAGAGGACCTTAGAGCTAGAGCCTAACCATCATCAAGGAACCTTCCTTGAGAAGACCCTAGAGGTAGAACCTAACCATCATCAAGGAACCTTCCTTGAGGACCCTAGAGCTTGAGCCTATCATCAAGGAACCTTCCTTGAGAAGACCCTAGAGCTAGAGCCTAATCATCATCAAGGATCCTTCCTTGAGGACCCAAGAGCTAGAGCCTAACTATCATCAAGGCACCTTGAGAGGACCCAAGAGCAAGAACCTAACCATCATCAATGAAGCTTCCTTGAGAGGAGCCTAGAGCTAGAGCCTAGCAATCATCAAGGAAGCTTCCTTGAGAGAACCCTTGAGCTAGAACCTAACCATCACCAAGGAACCTTCCTTGAGAGGACCCTAGAGCTAGAGCCTAACCATCATCAAGGAACCTTCCTTGAGAGGACCTTAGAGCTAGAACCTAACCATCATCAAGGAACCTTCCTTGAGAGGACCCTAGAGCTAGAACCTAACCATCATCAAGGAAGCTTCCTTGAGAGGACCCTAGAGCTAGAGCCTAACCATCATCAAGGAATCTTGAGACGACCCTGCACTACACAACACTACATTATCACTATATAACACAGTACATTGTCACTATCTATATAACATACTACACTGTCACTATATAATTCACAACATTATAACTGTCACTATGAGGTAACTATGGAAACATTCTTGTGGGGTATAAATATGTTTAGTTGCATATATTTGACTGTACCCCCGGTGGTCCAGTGGTTAGCGTATCCGACTGAGACTCAAGCGTCGCGGGTTCGAGCCCCGCTAGTTCCCAGCTTTCTTTGCAGGTTGGTAAGTTAAGGGAAGAGGATGGACGTCCAATATGTTGGCATCTATCACCCTCTCCTGGAGGCCACGAGACCATTGGATGCAGTTGATATCACAACCATTGTTAGTAACACTCCTCGACTATTCGGTAAATGTGTGTAAAGTCTGCTTCAGCGATGAGCTGCTTCCCAGCCTCCTGTACAGAGGGGGCCATGGTCGTGTTGTAGCAATAAGAAAGAACCACACTGTGTTGCAGTGTATGCCTGTGTGGATGGCACCTTATGTTCTATGATGGTGACGTTCTCAGATCGCCCTCGAAGTGATGAAAGAATACTGCAAAATGAACCGTTGCTTCACAAGGCTTCGGGTTATCCCGCTGTGTACAACAGCACAGTGGAACCTGCACATACCAGGCTCTGGCCTTCATGGATATAGTTGTCGCTCCGGGCTCACCGACTCCATGATATCTTTCAGGTGGTTCCGCATTAGAATGGAGTATTTCTCTGATGTTAAGGCAATCAACATGGCAGGTCAATGCTGACTGAATTCAAGAATGATATAGATACTTCCTGCCACAATTTCCAAGATAGTGTGTTGAGGGAAGTGATTAAAAGTCATCTGGTTGAAATAAGGAAGACTGATCCATCTGTGAAACGTCAACTGGACAGTGAGCGCCTCAGCCCCACCCCAGAAAATGATGAAGGTCTGAATTATCAGATAAAGAGAACGTCATGACGTTGGTTAAGTAGTAAGTTAAAGGAAGTAAGTTTATTCAGGTATACACAAATACAGTTACATAGAATTATCATACATAGCAGCATATGTGTAGAGAACCTAGGATACCAAAAAGTCGGACAGAATGACTTATTTCCATTGGGGTCCTTCATCAAAAATGATGTGCGTTTCCCAGTATAGCAGATAACACTGAAGGTAACACAACGGATAACACAGCTGTTTTGTCCCACCGTTGGGGTGTACTGAAAATACACTTACAATTACTTCTGAATTCTTCTAATAAATTTTCTTGGTTAGCTCAGTCGGTAGAGAATCGGACAGTAAATGTGAGGACGGTGGCCGATCCCCGCCTGAACCTTTCGGGTTTATTAAATGGACAGTTGTTAATTTAAAACCCTAATTTTAGATAATATACATAAGTATGAGAGTGAGAGGCAGGATGACTTGGTCATCATTGTTTGTGTGAAAGATCATCCCTGGAGATAGAGTAAAGTGAACTAATAAAAATCCTCCATAACATTCAGTTAGAAAGATCATCATCTTGCAACACGAGTTACTTAAAAACTGAACAAAATATTTAAGGCACAATCCCCAGCAGCCACCATGCATTAAAACCTTGGTGAATGAATGGAGCGTGAATGTTGACACGATTCCCTCTTTAATTGTATTTAAGGTACCTTTTACATGTCACTTCCTCTGACATCTCATACTCCAATTAGTTATTTTTAGTGTGTAAGCCAGGTAATCTGGCATAATATTTATCTTGCATAGAATATATGTTTACCCTCTATCTTCCGTGTTAGAAAATAAATTCAGAGTCCTTTGAGGTGCTCTAATAGTTTAGATATTATAGTTTAGATTTTAAAATTTATATTTCTCCCAGTACATGTAAAAGGGTTTATACAGACCATAGCGACATCAATGACATAATTGTATAGAAAGCCACTTGTTATGCTGAGCATTTCCCGCAAATAAGGTTAGTTTTGCCCCAAGATGCGACCCCACCAGTCCACTAACACCCAGGATGTGACCCACACCAGTCCACAAAACACCCGAATGTGACCCACACCGTCCCAAACACCCAGGATGTGACCCACACCAGTCCACTAACACCCAGGATGTGACCCACACCAGTCCACTAACCCCCGGGAAGTGACCCACACAGTCCCACTAACACCCAGGATGTGACCCACAACAGTCCACTAACACCCAGGATGTGACTAAACAACAGTCCACAAAACACCCGGGATGTGACCCACACCAGTCCACTAACACCCGGGTACCCATTTTAAACTGATGGGTGAATAGGGACAGGGTCATCAGGTGTCTTATGGAAACACGTCCCTAATTTGACCAATATGCTCAGCATAACAAGCAGCTTTCTGTATAGTAGTGTGTACTGATGTCAACTAGGTCTGTATGCTATGTACATGTACTTGACGTAGATAAAGATATTTTTATTATAATTGGAAATTTATTGGGCCCTAAAGTTCCACAGGACAGATACGTCGTACAAAGATTGCCATCAGGCAGCGATGATCGCTGGGGTTGGGTGGCGGTGAAAAAATTGTAGCTCTTTTGTTTACCGTCCAATTTCCTCCAGTTTTGGTGCACAAGACAAAGTGTTTTCATTCTTTTTTGAAAATATTTATCAAAAATATCCCTAAAACAAGAAATGAGAAGACTGAAAAAGACTGTTTTTACTGAAAATCCCCTTTGGCAGGTTGCTTGTCCTATATGGGACGACGTAAGGTTGTTTGGTGCCGAGAGAACAATGCTTATACAAAATTATATAAGCTACCTGTCCTCTAAAATAACTTATTTTTATTTCACAAAAAAATAAAGTTTATTAGTTCTTGGAATGTTGCAAAAAATCTGCCCTTTACTCCCACATATTTGAATGTTTCCAAAAATTGAGCAATTTTAATTAGAGAAATCATTATTCTACAATTTCTGTAAATTATTATTCCATTTAATTAAGTAATAAAGGCAGAACGATGTACCATAAGTGAATAAGTTACTTCCGAGATATTGGCCTGGAACGCCGGCCGGCCCACCGTCTCGAAATTTTTTTTTTCGCGAAAATCGCGTTTGTTTGGGTGTATTTCCTAGTAAACTGATGTTCTAGTGCAGTTAGCCTCTTAAAAACACCGGCATGAAAGGAATAACACATTTATATCCAAATATTTCCGATGGTCTCTTGCCATATTATGGCTTATTTTATTCAGTCTAGAGTATATAACATGCCCTCTTTTGTTATTTATAGTGATTATTATATCATATTAGATCAATTCTGATAGATAAAAAAGCCGTAAGTGATATAAGCTGATATAGCGTATAATGAAGTGATTTCTACTGGCACTCTCTGGAGCCGAGCGTTCCCATATGGTGCCTGGTTGGCTCTAAGTCTACGGATAAGCTCCGCCTTCTGTTTTATGATGCCAAAATAGTCAGTTATTATATTAAAAAAGAAATAATGCAAGAAAAAGAGATAAAAAACAAGGAAAAAAATTCCAAAATATATATGAGCTGTGAGCAGACTCGCTACCAACATCGCCGTCACCATACCTGATATAAATGACTATAATTTCTTGTAGAAACGTCGTAGAACATTCATTCTGGTACCATTGTGTTGCCAAAGAGTTAAGCTATTTTTCGGTATAAGTAACTCAATTTCCATAATTTTTCGATTTTTTTTTGAGAGCGCGCGGAAACATGGATCAAGGCCCCCTTTACAGCTTGACAAAGTTTCTGGAGAGCAAAACATTGCCACAATAAAATGTCACATCAGTTACACTTGTCCTTTTACCTAACATATCGGTAATTCTACCATTATTCCAAAGACTAATATAGGAGTTCTATTCAATCATGAGTAAGAAATAGCAAATACAAGAGCAGCCATGACATATTCATTAATATAGTTTTCGATGCAATCAACTGTAAAATGAGCTGAGTGATGATATATTTTTCATAAAATCATGCTATACTTTTTTTTTTAAAGCCCCCTGGTCATCTCCCCCCAAGGCACTTTCACCATCATTTACACTGCCCACTGTCTTGAAAGAGGCACAGATACATAATGGCACAAAAACCCATTGTGGGCATTTAGCACCTAAGGAATGGGAAGCATTCAAGTTTGATCCATGGGAAGATGATAATAAAATCAAATTAAGCACTAAACCCAAGGAAGTACAGTTCCTTGGATGAAAATCCCTTCACTGGTATCAAGGCAATTATACTTTAATCACAGAAAGTGCTAAACCCAAATGAGTTACTTAGCATTGTCCTTGTTTCCTGATAGATCTTAACCTAACTGCACAAGAGTTTATAAGAAATGGGTAAAGAGGTGTTGGTACTGAGGGAAGGATATCAGGTGAGGGGAGGCCAGGGATGACAGTTGATGCAACAGACTAGTGTCAGTCAGGAAATCATTAATGCACGCTATTATTTCCAAATTGGTTCTATTAGTGTTCAATGTGATCAGTTTGGGCTTTATTGGTTGTTGTTATGGTTTCCATTTTTTTTATTCTGTTGGTAATACCATCACTATTTCAGGGTTGATGGCGCCAGGTAGCTACGTCAGAAGATCCATTTCTAAAGTACACTTTCTGGAGCTTCTTTAGCTCCCTTCTGAAGCTCTGTTTCTAGAGCTTCTGAAGCTCTGGTTTTGGAGCTTCTGATATAGCTACATCAGAAGCTTCAAAATGCACAATGCACAAGGGTATGGAATTAGCAGCTGAATGCAGCTGCATAATCTAATTTTAACTGCATATGTAAATCATGAAAAAGGCACCCAACACTTAAACAATAAATCATAATAACACAATTACAAACAAACCAGTGAACGGGTGGAGCTTGAACCCATGGTGAGTGAGACATAAAACTCCAGGCCAGTGCATTAACGACTAGGCCAGTGGATTATGTATTGTTCCAGTCATGGTATTGTGCTTTTTGTCTTGAAAGAACTTTATTTGACAAGACTGTAAAAAAAAAAGGTAAATAAAACTCTAAGAAAACATTTTATCTGCAAATTACTGATAGTGTCCCACAGGGAAGTGTCCTTGGCCCTCTTCTCTTTCTCATATACATAAATGACCTACCAAATGCATCGCAACTACTCAAACTCACGCTATTTGCAGATGACACTACATACTTCTTCTCTCACCCGAACCCAGTCACGCTAGCCAATACTGTAAATACTCTAAACATTGACAAAACCTACTTCATTCTATTTGGTAACAGAGCTACAGATGTCCCTCTTAACATAATGATAAACGGATCACCTATCACAAAGCTCACAGAGGGAAAATTCTTAGAAATCCACCTTGATAATAGACTCAAATTTCAAACACATTGTTGTGATAGAAAAAAAACAGGCCTTATTTCTAGGCTTTATTGAACATAGAATCTTCATAGTCTTCTGCAACACAAAATATAATGACTATACTCTAATACGGCTTTCTACAGGATGGTGATGTGTTGATATGTCAAGAAAAAGTTATAACTACGGGCCACTTATTTAACTCCCTGTAATCTGCATCACAAATTTATATGGATAGAAGAGAGAGATCACACACCATGTGTTTGGCGCCCATGACACACACCAAACTGTTGTTGTTGTTAAGGGCCCCCAAAGGGGTGGTGCAGTATTATCCTGCTGCTGCTCCCCACAGGAGGATATCACTCAATCTCCCCTTCTAAAATATCAGAGACAGTAATCTCCCAAACTGTTAGGTGGGCGACGTACACGTCCCGACCTTCGTAGCCCATAAAGCCTCTTCACCAGGTTCAATATTTTCCAGCGGGGTTTGTCTAACTGCTGGAGCAGAATCCTCTATTTCTGTAGGAGTAGTCTCAAGGGGCTTTCCAGGAGAAAACGAAGCATCTTTCACATCTATTGGTGTATCTTGAGATTCCACACTAATGGGGATTTCAACTGGGGCTAAATGTCTTGTAGATACTGTAGCCTCTTCACCATTTTGGTAGCGAATGTGGGCGTAATGTGGATTAGCTTGCAGGAGCTCTACCTCTTCCACTACGGGATCCGTCTTGTTCATCCTACGGTGACTCTTCAGGAGAACGGGTAAAGGGTGACATAACCAAGTTGGGCAAAGGAGGCTCCCATAGAGGAACAACGTGAATAGTTGAGGCGTCTTTCATGAGAGGTTGCATTAGTAGCTGTGCACAGCAATGATCTAATAGTGAAGAGCATCAGGTTTGGACAGTTTGCCCGTTGTTGAACAGGTAATTGCGGGGACTTCAATTCATTGTAACTGCCTTCCATATAGTACCATTGAACCGGCTCCACTTGACCATTGCCTTGAGGGTTGTAGCTTGTTGTTCTGCTGCAGGCAATACCTTTGCTAGCCAAAAAACTCATGAAGTTTTGTTTTCTCATGAACGAGGATCCCCCGTCTGAATGGATATAAGCTGGCATACCAAAAATAAAACAACTGTGAAAGACAACTAATAACAGTTGAAGCAGTCATATTTGCACAGGGGAATACAAAGGGAAACCTTGAATATTCTTCTACTATGTTAAGGAATACCTATTCTGATTTGTGCTTGGGAGAGGTCCTTTGATATCTATATTTTTGTCTCTCGAAAGGCTGGGTGGATTTTATGAGATGAGTCTTCTCTGGCTGATGAAAGTTTGGCTTGCATTCTGCACATACTCTGCATGCTCTGATCACTTGTCGCACATCTTCCACTGAATAGGGCATGTTCTTTGATTTGACAAAAAAGGTACAGGCGTGTAACTCCTGGGTGACACAAAGCCTTGTGGAGCGCTGAGAGTGATTGTAAATCATGACATGCTGCTCCACAGTGGGACCTAGGAATGCATCGGTGAGATGTTCTCTTGACCCGGTCGACAGAATATCAAAGTCATAACACGATAGTTCCATCATCCCGCGTAATATCTTGTCATTCTTTATCCTACTTTTGGTGCTTCTTGTCGAACATATACTCACGGACAGTTGTCAGCCTTATGGTGAAATGTCTACCAGTTAAATAATGCCTCCAGTGGCGAACTGCTTCTATGATGGCCTGGGCTTCCTTTTCTACAGCAGCATAACACTTCTCTGATCCTTGAAAAGTTCTCAAAAAGAAGGCTACTGGTCGTCCTGCCTGAGATAAGACTGCAGCAATGGCAATGTCAGATGCATTTCCCTTTCCACTTCGAATGGTAAGGGACCATCAATGGCTTGAACTACTGAGTTTTCAATGTCCTGTTTGAGAGTATGGAAAGCGGCTTCTGCTTCCTTTGTCACAGGAAATGTGGTAGCACTCAATGGGCGGACTTTACTTAAATAGTTGTAGATCCATTGTGAGTAATAAGCAAAGAGACCAAGAGTTCTTCTGAGTGACTTTTTGTCTTGAGGCATTGGAAGTTCCCGTTTGAGGTCGTAGTCGTTCAGGGTCTGGGAATATTGAACCTCCTTCCACTACATAACCAAAGGGTGCTAAGCCTTTTAGTTGAAAAAGTGCACTTTTCCTCATTGTAATGATATTTTTCTTCTTGGCGGCTTCCCAAAAAATTATCAAGGTTACATCATGTTCCTCCCGGGTCTTGCCACAAATGGTACATTATCTAAATTACGCGTAAGTTCCATGAGTTGCTCTTCCTGAATGAGTGGTCCATAATTCGTTGGAAGCAGGCTACCCCATTGGTGACTCCAAAAGGGACTCTGGTAAACTGATACAGGCCATCACTAGCCTGAAACGCTGTGTATGGTTTTTTCTTCATTCCTTATAGGGATTGATGATAGGCACTCTGTAGATCAATTGTGCTAAACACATAGTTTCTGAGCAATTTTGTTCACTGTATCATCAATTCGAGGTAGAGGGGACCCCTCAAGGAGGGTATTATAGAACCGAGTAATTCCCCTTGGCGTGTCACAGGTTGTTGTTGTTAAAGATGATTATAGGAAACGGAGACTGGCTATCGATTACCCCTGATTGTCTAGAGTAATCGATAGCCAGTCTCCGTTTCCTATAATCATCTTTAATAACAACAACCTGTGACACGCCACGGGAATTACTCGGTTCTATAATACCCTCCTTCAGCAGCCTCTGAGTTTCTTTCTCAATGAACATCCGATCCTCATAAGAATAGCTGATATAGGATGGCAATCCGCGGTAAGATTTGCAAACAGCTTTGGTGGGTCTAAACCCCTTAAAAATGCTAAGTCCACAGACAACAAGAGGAGGCAGTTCACCTCCATATGTTAAGGTGACACTACCATGCAGCTTCTGAAAGTCCTGACCAAGGATAACATCAGAGCACAGTTGTGGCAGAATAGCTAAATGTACATCTTGGTAATCCTTTCCATTAACTCTGAGATTTACCTTACAAAACCCTAAGGTCTGAATAGAGAGAGATATTGATGCCATGGAAACGGTACCTGATGAGTGATGTACAGTCAAGGAGTGGCGTTTAACTAAATCAAGGTTGATGAAACTCTCTGAGCTGCCACTATCAGTAAGACCATCTACTTCTGTTCCTTTGATGAATACTTTCACAACTGCATTTGACAGTGAATTTGTAGTAGCTGCAGAAGTCACTGTTGCTAGAGTCGCATGATCACTGGAATGTGTGGAGGCACTAGCTCTTGTTGATGCATTAGCACGACATACTTTAGCAAAGTGACCTTTCTTGTGGCATTTATGGCACATTGCTTCACGAGCAGGACACTTTGGACGTGGATGTCTTGAAAAAACACAAAAGAAACACAACCGTACCTGCTGCTGCTGTCACTGAGGCAGGTTCCACAGTTTAAATTCATTGCAAGAGTCTTGGTCAGGAATTGCAGCACTTACCACTCGAGAAGGCTGAGTGGTACTGTATACTTCAGAATTCTTCTGGGCTGAATCTAGAGCTCTTGCCTGGTCAAAGGCAGCGGCTAAGTCGAGAGTTTTTATTCTCCAATAACGCTGCCTTATTATTGGTGATTGCAGGCCACTGATAAAAGCATCCCTGATGGACTCTTCACAATACTGAGCACTGTCACTGCTTGGTAGTGACAGTCCTTACCTAAAATTTTCAGTGCTTGAAGGTATTCCTCTAAGGATTCATCAAATTTCTGGCGGCGAGTTGCAAGGCTATAGCGTGCAAAGATTTCATTTGTTGGTTTAATATACTGAGACTTAAGGGTTTTGATAGCATCTTCGTAGGTATACACTCAGAAATAGCCTCATATATCTTAGGGGACACAAAATTGATGAGCAGACCTTAGTTTATCTAGATCTTCTTTAGGAAGGGCTCCCAAAGAAGTTTTCGAAAGTCTTAAACCAGTGCTTCCAAATTTCCCAAGCAGCCGTTGATAAGTTGGGGTCCAGTCTAGCCTCTCAGGTTTCAGTCAACGCTCCATGTTGTGATGTAGTCTAGCGCAGGATCACCACCAGGTAGCCCAGGATTCTATGTTCAATAAATTGTTGTGATAAAAACACAGGCCTTATCTCTAGACTTTATTGAACATAGAATCTTCATAGTACTTCTGCAACAACAAAATATAACGACTAGTACATCTAATAACGGCTTCCACAAGGATGGTGATGTCTTGCATATGTCAAGAGTAAGTTATAACTACAGGCCCCATATTTTAAAATCACCATGTAATCTGCATTTACTAATATATGGATAGAAAAGAAGAGAATCACACACCATTGTTTTGGGGCTCATGACACACACCAAACTATTGTTGTTGTTAAGAACCCCGAGAGGTGGTGCAGTATTATCCTGCTGCTGCTCCCCACAGAGCAGTGTCACTCACCATGTACAACAAATTTCCAAGAAAATTTCCAAGACCGTAGATATACTATCGAAGATACAGTACTATGTTCCACGTCAGCCCTCCTGGCCCTATATCACTCTCTTATTTACTCCTATCTCACCTATGGAATTTATGCATGGGGCTCAACAACAATAAAACCCTCTCAGACCATTAATTACCCAACAAAAGGTTGCAGTCGAATGTAACAAATTCCCACTACAGACACACACTCCACCAGTATTCAAAACTCTAAACCTACTCACCATACAAAACATCCATACTTATTACTGCACCTTTTTACATACATAGAACACTCAACTCTGATATTAACCTCCCCTCAAACATCTCCTTGCCAACCTCAACAGAACACATGACCATAAACACAAGGCACAGATCACTCTTTGATGTTCCTCGTGTCCACCTCACGATATGCAAAAACTCAATGCACATAAAAGGCCCTAAAATCTGGAATTCATTAAACCTGTAAATATAAAAGAAACACTGTCTGTTTATAAATTCAAGTTTCTTCTCAAAAATCACTTACTCACCCACAACCAAATAAATACTGAATAATTGTATCTTATAAATTGTACATCTTAAACTTTCTCAAATTGTATCACATATACATGTATGTTTAACCTGAGACCCAATCAAACTGTTTTTTTTTAACTACATTACTAACAGAATACTCCATTCTACTGAATGCTCAGTAATAAAAGAATACTTAGTAAAACTCATTTGTGCTTAATTTTTATCTGTTTACAATAATGTTTTATCCCCTGAATATATCATTTCTTAATTAATCTTAAGTTAATTTTTAAACCTTTCCCATAATGATCTGCATACAAGGGGCTTTGGCATGTTGCACTTAACTGTATTCCTTTGTACTTCTCTGTATCATGTTCAGATAAATAAATAAATAAATAAATAAATACAAATTTTAAGAGAATTCTTAATATAAAAATTCTATCTTAAGTGCAAACAATATAGTACATTAAAAACTTTATAACACAGCTGAAGAATCGTTAGAAAAAGACTTTAATTACAGGCATTACAAAGCGCACCCAGTAAGGAAACCGGTCTTGATAGTGAAGGTTTGTTGAGTTACCCGACTTGAACTGCCAAAATAATGCTCTTGCTCTTGATGCAGTGCTCTCTGGAAGGGTAAGCTTTGGGTCGCCACAATGAAGGTTGTCTTCAGATCCACTAAGACTTCAACTGGAGACTGTAACCTACAGACAACCTCTGTTCTGTATTTCTGTCTTTACATGCAGTCCTACCTCTCAAGTGTCAAAATATTGACACTTACCAAAGTTTGGGGGGCCAATCATAGTGAGCAAAGGCAAGGACTGATAAGGTTGGTAATACCACAGTCCTTTGGCATGGAATGTCCCAAATTGGTCGCTGATACTCGAACATGGTGATGTGTTTACTCTGCCTTCCTTTTCTGTAACGTCTCGAAGAACAACTTTGCAAGTTGTGTGTAAAGCAGCCGGGATGGCTCCAGCAAATCCACTAGCCCAAGGAATCCATTAGCCTGGTGAGATAGTAAAATATCATGAAATATATTATTATTACTAAATGTATAAAGAAGAAAAACTCTATGAATGTCTCTCTTCTTTTTCAGGTCACCCTGCCATGGTGGGAGATGGGCGGCATGTTAAAAAATTTATTAGCTGTCAAATGAATTATATGGAAATGTCCAGCCATAAATGCTTTGTCACTGTGGAAATGTGTAGCCATAAATTCTTTGTCAAACTCAACTTCTTTTTATTTACCCACAACGTACCTCATTTCTAACTGAATGCAGTGATAAAGCACAACTGTCCATTTTTCCCTTGGCTGTCATTTTCAGCAGGGTCTATATGTTCATACAGTTTCACTGCAGTTTTATCCATTAATATTTTAAGGGTTCTGAACTCCCTCTATACAAATTTATATATTATTCTTTACTCTGTTAATATTTCTACTTCATATAATGCCACATAAGCTATTTTTCTGCTTAGCCATTTTTCTATGCAGAAAACTTGGAATATTCAATAAAGAATTCTTGAATATTTGACACATTATTTATATTTGTCAAGACTTGCAGGATACTTCACTATAGAATTCCATATTAAAAGTATATATACTGACTATACTAAAATTATATTTAATCCATTTTACTGGGTGAGATGTTATCAACAAATTTTTTGAAAATAAGAAAAAGTTTTGGAGTGAGATTAACAAGTTAAGAAAGCCTAGAGAACAAATGGATTTGTCAGTTAAAAATAGGAGAGGAGAGTTATTAAATGGAGAGTTAGAGGTATTGGGAAGATGGAGGGAATATTTTGAGGAATTGTTAAATGTTGATGAAGATAGGGAAGCTGTGATTTCATGTATAGGGCAAGGAGGAATAACATCTTGTAGGAGTGAGGAAGAGCCAGTTGTGAGTGTGGGGGGAGTTCGTGAGACAGTAGGTGAAATGAAAGGGGGTAAGGCAGCCGGGATTGATGGGATAAAGATAGAAATGTTAAAAGCAGGTGGGGATATAGTTTTGGAGTGGTTGGTGCAATTATTTAATAAATGTATGGAAGAGGGTAAGGTACCTAGGGATTGGCAGAGAGCATGCATAGTTCCTTTGTATAAAGGCAAAGGGATAAAAGAGAGTGCAAAAATTATAGGGGGATAAGTCTGTTGAGTATACCTGGTAAAGTGTATAGTAGAGTTATTATTGAAAGAATTAAGAGTAAGACGGAGAATAGGATACCAGATGAACAAGGAGGCTTTAGGAAAGGTAGGGGGTGTGTGGACCAGGTGTTTACAGTGAAACATATAAGTGAACAGTATTTAGATAAGGCTAAAGAGGTCTTTGTGGCATTTATGGATTTGGAAAAGGCATAGAGCGAAACACCAACGTCAAAGACCTGGGAGTGATCATGTCAGAGGATCTCACCTTCAAGGACCATAACATTGTATCAATCGCATCTGCTAGAAAAATGACAGGATGGATAATGAGAACCTTCAAAACTAGGGAGGCCAAGCCTATGATGACACTCTTCAGGTCACTTGTTCTATCTAGGCTGGAATATTGCTGCACACTAACAGCACCTTTCAAGGCAGGTGAAATTGCTGACCTAGAAAATGTACAGAGAACCTTCACGGCGCGCATAACGGAGATAAAACACCTCAATTACTGGGAGCGCTTGAGGTTCCTGAACCTGTATTCCCTGGAACGCAGGCGGGAGAGATACATGTTATATACACCTGGAAAATCCTAGAGGGACTAGTACCGAACTTGCACACGAAAATCACTCACTACGAAAGCAAAAGACTTGGCAGACGATGCAACATCCCCCCAATGAAAAGCAGGGTGGTCACTAGCACGTTAAGAGACCATACAATAAGTGTCAGGGGCCCGAGACTGTTTCAACTGCCTCCCAGCATACATAAGGGGGATTACCAACAGACCCCTGGCAGTCTTCAAGCTGGCACTGGACAAGCACCTAAAGTCGGTTCCTGACCAGCCGGGCTGTGGCTCGTACGTTGGTTTGCGTGCAGCCAGCAGCAACAGCCTGGTTGATCAGGCTATGATCCACCAGGAGGCCTGGTCACAGACCGGGCCGCGGGGGCGTTGACCCCCGGAACTCTCTCCAGGTAAACTCCAGGTATATGACAGGGTGGATAGGGGGGCAATGTGGCAGATGTTGCAGGGGTATGGTGTAGGAGGTAGGTTACTGAAAGCAGTGAAGAGTTTTTACGAGGATAGTGAGGCTCAAGTTAGAGTATGTAGGAAAGAGGGAAATTATTTCCCAGTAAAAGTAGGCCTTAGACAAGGATGTGTGATGTCACCGTGGTTGTTTAATATATTTATAGATGGTGTTGTAAGAGTACACACACGAGCAAACGCACTCAAGCATGTATGAGTACACAAATACACACGCAAACAAGCACACACAACACAACACACAACCACACACACACACACACACACACACACACACACACCACCACACACACACACACACACACACACACACACACACACACACACACACACACACACAACACACACACACGTGTAATGCTTATTTACAGAGTGTGGTATCAGAGTATTTTTCCAGAATGGTCTGTAATATACCACTGTGGATAAAATATTTTGACATATCTTGAAAATTTCTGAGCGAGTTGTCTCTGAATTCATTAATTTAATCACACTTCAGTACATAATGACGCAGGTGAGATATTTCGTTTGGTCTACATCTGGTGGTAGTGATTTAACCTGCCAAAGATACTTGTAATCCAGCCGGAACCGGGAGGTAGTGACATCAATAGTCTGCTTATTTGTTGGGAAGCACCATAGACATGTGGTCCTCCTGCATGATAGAATGATGATAGATGGATGACTTGTGTCAATCTCCCAGAGTCTTAAGTCAATAAAATTCATTGAAGTTCTTTTCGTATTATTGTTCTCAAACTGCTAACTGACAAGCA